>NW_024122001.1:263980-280551 GCF_016745375.1 Pimephales promelas
TGCAAAGAGTTTGAAGTTATCATCATCAACAGTGCATAATATCATCCAAAGATTCAGAGAATCTGGAACAATCTCTGTGCATAAGGGTCAGGCCGGAAAACCATACTGAATGCCCGTGATCTTCGGGCCCTTAGACGGCACTGCATCACACACAGGAATGCTACTGTAATGGAAATCGCAACATGGGCTCAAGAATACTTCCAGAAAACATTGTCAGTGAACACAATCCACCGTGCCATTCACCGTTGCCGGCTAAAGCTCTATAGGTCAAAAAAGAAGCCATATCTAAACGGGAACCAGAAGCGCAGGCGTTTTCTCTGGGCCAAGGCTCATTTAAAGTGGACTCTAGCAAAGTGGAAAACTGTTCTGTGGTCAGACGAATCAAAATTTGAAGTTCTTTTTGGAAAACTGGGACGCCATGTCATCCGGACTAAAGAGGACAAGGACAACCCAAGTTGTTATCAGCGCTCAGTTCAGAAGCCTGCATCTCTGATGGTATGGGGTTGCATGAGTGCATGTGGCATGGGCAGCTTACACATCTGGAAAGGCACCATCAATGCTGAACGTTATATCCAAGTTCTAGAACAACATATGCTCCCATCCAGACATCATCTCTTTCAGGGAAGACCTTGTATTTTCCAACAAGACAATGCCAAACCACATACTGCATCAATTACAACATCATGGCTGCGTAGAAGAAGGATCCGGGTACTGAAATGGCCAGCCTGCAGTCCAGATCTTTCACCCATAGAAAACATTTGGCGCATCATAAAGAGGAAGATGCAACAAAGAAGACCTAAGACAGTTGAGCAGCTAGAAGCCTTTATTAGACAAGAATGGGACAACATTCCTATTCCTAAACTTGAGCAACTTGTGTCCTCAGTCCCCAGACGTTTGCAGACTGTTATTAAAAGAAGAGGGGATGCCACACAGTGGTAAAAATGGCCTTGTCCCAACTTTTTTGAGATGTGTTGATGCCATGAAATTTAAAATCAACTTATGTTTCCCTTAAAATTATGCATTTTCTCAGTTTAAACATTTGATATGTCATCTATGTTGTATTCTAAATATAATATTGAAATTTGAAACTTCCACATCATTGCATTCTGTTTTTATTCACAATTTGTACAGTGTCCCAACTTTTATGGAATTGGGTTTGTACAAAGTGGTATGGTTGGATGCTGAATTTGATTTTACGGAGTACATCATGTTCCTGGATCAATATCTTTGTTAATCCTGAAACAATATACCAACTTGCGTCAGTCTAATTAGCCAGACTGATCTCAAGTAGTGTGTGTATGACACGCCAATTTGTATTTCCATTTTTGGCGTGCTATCAAGACGCATAATCGCTTTTCACCGTGTTTATGAACGCCGTTGACTTAACGTTATTACTGTATAAATAAATATATGACTTACCTCAACCCCGTCCCTAAACCTAAACCTAACCGTCACTGGGGTTAATGGCATTTATGACTCCCCAGATGTAGATCTACATTTTGCTTCATTTCGCGCGAACATTTGACGGCATGTACAGACACACGGAATCACTCGGACGTTAATGGCGTAGATATACACGCGGATAGCTTAAAATGCGCAGAGATAACACGCCACTTGACTCGAAAGTGGCGTGTATGTTTACGCAAAAGTCATGATGTCATGTTAGCATATACTAACGTCACTGGTAGTTCCTATAGTGCTGTTTTAGAGACTATTCTGAAGTAGGACGTTCCAAGAACTTCCAAAAGGAGTTCCAAGAACCAAAATCCTTCCTAGTTAACAGTGGTGCGAACGCGCCAAAATCCAGGTACTTCCGCCAATAGTTCTAGGAAAGGTTCCTCAATTGCGAAAACCCATATTTGTTTATTTGTTTATTTAAATGTCCTCGTCAAGTCAAGTCGCCCTCCTTGATATAGCGCTTTTATCAATATAATTGTTTTAAAACAGCTTTACAGCTAGTTTTTTACAATAACAGATTGTTTTGGCTTTACATCAGCTCTAGAATAAGTTCTTGTCCAGCTAAAGTTAGTTTTGATTGATTCACTTCCGTTGCAACAGCAGTGCCTGGTGGCTCGAGAACGCAAACCTTGAAATAGGTTCTAAGTTGCAAGCGTTAAATTTCATTCGTCAGTTTTAAGCGTCATCATTTTAATTTCACCATCAAATCTTGTCTTGAAGTAAAATGGTAAATGGACTGCATTTATATAGTGCTTTCACAGACCCAATGGCCACCAAAGTGCTTTAAATTTGCCTCACATTCACCCATTAAAGCCCAGGTAAAGCATTCATGGACTTTGCTTGTATTTCTCCGTGGTATAAAAATGACAGAAAACCTGATTCCTGGCCTCATGTCAATGTCCACGGACCACATCTTTGGTGAGGTGTGAGGATCACTGTCGAGTCCAACTCCCTCGAGTCGAGTCAATCTACATTATTAACTACATAAAGCCAGTTATGTTGCCACTCAGTCTGCCTGAGGGGGCACGCCCTGGTGGGAAAGTGACAATGCATACCCTCACACAGACTTTATTATTATTTTGATTTAAATATTGTTAAAGGTTTACTTTGTGTTGATCTGTTACAGCTTGGAATCTGTGGTAGAACAGGAAGTGGCAAGTCATCTTTCTCATTGGCCTTTTTCCGGATGGTGGACACGTTTGAAGGTGATTCTTATTTTTTTATCAAGGCCAGGCTAATAATTTCATTTAATTTACAGAGTAGAATATAAGTCCCTATTCTCCAACAGGGCGAATAATCATTGATGGCATCGATATAGCAAAGATGCCTCTTCAGACGCTGAGGTCTCGCTTCTCTATTATTCTACAAGATCCCTTCTTATTCAGCGGAACCATCCGGTGCGTCTCATGACACCAAATACTGCATGAGTGAATAAAATTGTCCCAATATCCTAGACATTTATTCATTTACAATCAAATATACTTCTGATCAACATTATCAGTTTGTATTTGACACTTAAATGTGATTTCATAGGCCAAACTTCCCCAGATTTACATTATGAATGGATGACAAGCATGAATGAGCATTCATATATTATTAATCATTGCCGTTTTCTCTCTGAATCTCTACCATAGAAAGCACTGAAACGGGCTGTAGAGATGAAGGATTTCTGGAGAAAACTGAATTGATAATGAGAAATTTTTTACTATGTCATTTTCTTGTGTTCAGTTTTAATCTAGATCCAGAGATGAAAGCCACAGACTGCATGTTGTGGGAGGCGTTAGAAATAGCACAACTCAAACCAGTGGTTAAAACTCTGCCTGGAGGACTAGGTAAGACACCTTAGACATGATAAAACATGATTAGAGACTGATAGAAATCACATGTTAAAGGGATAGTTCGGCCTAAAATGATAAACCTGTCAATTGAATCACTCTAATATCATTCCAAACCTACAGTATGATTTTTTTTCCTTCTGTTGAACATAGAAGATGATATTTGAATGATATTTGAATTTGTCACTATAAGGAAAGTCTATATGTGGATCAGTGTTCGTACAGGTTTGGAATGATATAATGGTGAGTAAATGACAACTTTAACCCTGTCATATATTTTTTTTAATGGAACAGTTTATTGAATGTTTAGACAGTCTTGACAAAAATATATGCCACCTTTTTTGAATATCATATTTGATGGACCAGGTTTTTGTCTCCTATAGTATGATCTTAAATATGAGCTCCATATTTTCACTGAGGAAAAAACTATTTGGTGAATTTTGAACAATTTGCAATTCGGTGATGTTTCCGATGTTTATACGGTCAGAAAATAATAAATTCTGATAGCTTGTAATGTAAATCAATGAGATCTTTAAAAGTAGTACTTCCATAAGTGCATAAATATCAGTTGTCACACTATATCACCCAATAATGTCTTAATATGATGATATTTAAATGTTTATTTTAGGATCAAAGCTCTCTAGTTTTTGTGCAATGCAATACAATGATGATTGACACATGTACAAATAAACGTTCCTCAAAAGCCTGTTGTATCATATTTGATACACAAGTTAACATGATTTTTCAATAATAAAAAAAAAATATATATATATATATATATATATACATGAATAATCAAGTATGGAAGTTGCTTCAGCCCAATAAATGTCCGTCTTTAAATCTAAAAACACCTTTTATATTGTTAGTAATATTTCCTTTATTATAAAGGTTTTCAAAGCAAAAGACATGTGACTGATGACCTGAAGGGGAACGTTTTTAGAATAATACTTTTAAAAGGCCTTTTTACTTGCTAAAAATACAAACTAACAATAGGCTTTATGCGGAGCGTCACATGACCAAACCGGAAAACAGGTCTCATCGCATCCGCTTGTCATAGAAAGTGTTAACGGCCGTAAAAACTGACTACGATATCTATGGATTTTTAAGGGTAATCAGCTAACCTACCTAGTTCACTTTGTTATTGGCGTTTTATTCCATTTAAATATCTAAACGTTACTGTGAAGATGAAAAAATATAAAACGTTTAAATATCAATCTGCATATGTGAGGTACATTGGTTATGCTAATCTTGGCTCGCTCCTTTTAAGTTATCTTGAGTAAAACCGCAAAAAATTTCATGAAGCACATACAAAAGATCCTGGACCGGAAGCGATGAGACCTGTTCAAACAGAATGGGGAAGTAAGTTGTGCATAGAGCCTATTAGACGACCGAAGGCTTGTGTACAACAGAAGAATAAAGATTTTGGTCATGTTGGTCATTAGAGGCCTTAAAATTGTGTGCGTCAAATATGATAGAGTAGGCTTTAAGGCATGTTCACACCAAGAACAATAACTTCACTCACCTAAAGGATTATTAGGAACACCTGTTCAATTTCTCATTAATCAACCAATCACATGGCAGTTGCTTCAATGCATTTAGGGGTGTGGTCCTGGTCAAGACAATCTCCTGAACTCCAAACTGAATGTCAGAATGGGAAAGAAAGATGAATTAAGCAATTTTGAGCGTGGCATGGTTGTTGGTGCCAGACGGGCCGCTCTGAGTATTTCACAATCTGCTCAGTTACTGGGATTTTCACGCACAATTATTTCTAGGGTTTACAAAGAATGGTGTGAAAAAGGAAAAACAACCAGTATGCGGCAGTCCTGTGGGCGAAAATGCCTTGTTGATGCTAGAGGTCAGAGGAGAATGGGCCGACTGATTCAAGCTGATAGAAGAGCAACTTTGACTGAAATAACCACTCGTTACAACCGAGGTATTCAGAAAAGCATTTGTGAAGACACAACACACACAACCTTGAGGCGGATGGGCTACAACAGCAGAAGACCCCACCGGGTACCACTCATCTCCACTACAAATAGGAAAAAGAGGCTACAATTTGCAAAAGCTCACCAAAAGTGGACAGTTGAAGACTGGAAAAATGTTGCCTGGTCTGATGAGTCTCGATTTCTGTTGAGACATTCAGATGGTAGAGTCAGAGTTTGGCGTAAACAGAATGAGAACATGGATCCATCATGCCTTGTTACCACTGTGCAGGCTGGTGGTGGTGGTGTAATGGTGTGAGGGATGTTTTCTTGGCACACTTTAGGCCCCTTAGTGCCAATTGGGCATCGTTTAAATGCCACGGCCTACCTGAGCATTGTTTCTGACCATGTCCATCCCTTTATGGCCACCATGTCCCCATCCTCTGATGGCCACTTCCAGCAGGATAATGCACCATGCCACAAAGCTCGAATCATTTCAAATTGGTTTCTTGAACATGACAATGAGTCACTGTACTAAAATGGTCCCACAGTCACCAGATCTCAACCCAATAGAGCATCTTTGGGATGTGGTGGAACGGGAGCTTCATGCCCTGGATGTGCATCCCACAAATCTCCATCAACTGCAAGATGCTATCCTATCTATTTCTAAAGAATGCTTTCAGCACCTTGTTGAATCAATGCCATGTATAATTAAGGCAGTTCTGAAGGTGAAAGGGGGTCAAACACAGTATTAGTATGGTGTTCCTAATAATCCTTTAGGTGAGTGTATATTAGCGTCCACATCAACGCACAATAATCTTCCGTTTATTATAAGTATGTGCTGTCTTCTGCCATTTTTAATGCTCACTCTTTAAAGACTTTTAGATTCTGATTAGCTCTCAATGTTTTTACTGTTCATTAACTGGAAAAAAAATCGTCCTGTAAGTGATTCTAACAATAATTTTCCTCTGTTTTGTTATCTTTATGGTTGCGGTGTGGACTTCCCTATTCCCTACAGAATTAGAACGACTATTATAATTTTAGATTCATATAGTTATAGCTACCATCCTTGGTGTGAACGGGCCTTTTTAAGGTTAAGATTTAATTTTAAAACCGTAATATAATCTAAATATATGATTGATGACGATACTCTTTCCTTGTGTTTCAGATGCAATAATAACCGAGGGTGGGGAGAACTTCAGCCAGGGGCAACGTCAGCTGTTCTGTCTGGCACGCGCATTTGTGCGGAAGAGCAGTATTCTGATTATGGACGAGGCCACTGCTTCCATAGACATGGCTACGGTGTGTGTGTGTGTGTGTTTAGAAGTATAATAGAGAGTCTAAGAGGTAGAAGGAACCCCCTCAGGGGCCATGACCTCGATTCACTTCACACTATTCTCAAACACACTTCTCTTCCGACTGCTCCTCTGCCTTCATCTCTCCGGAGTAAATGAACCATGGCTGTGCTAAATGCACTGGCTGGGGTTTCATACTGGAATGAACACACAGTGAGGGACAGTTTGATAGATTGAAAATGAAAGGAGTCCGTGTGAAAAGTGCTGGTGTTTCCGAGTACTCCGAAAGAATTCAAAATAAAAATGCTATGTCAGCTTGAAAGTAAGCCAGGGTTTTTCAATATCTAATTACACACACACAGATTCTTAATAACGCTATAGAAGATATTCAGTCAAGAGCAGTGAATGAGTTTGATTAACATTAATGACTGGCGTTTATGAGGCTGCCGTCACTTTAAGAGCTTATGAGAATAAAATAAGAATGTCGCCCAACTGTTTTGCCCAATTTGACAACTGTTATGTCTAATTTCACTTTGACATATCCAGACATTTTGACACAAGCGCAATAAGCCGTGAAAGTCAACTGAATTCAGCACGTACCGAATTAAGTTCTCTGTCGCAATTTATTGTAATTTAAATAACTCATCATAAAGTATATCTTTTCAATCGTGTTTAAGCAGTCTTACGCTGCATGGAAATATTTACATACAGATAAACTATAGAACAATCTCTATCGATTAACATTGTCACGTCACCCAGCTCTACGGCCCCACACTTTGAAAACCCGTCATTAAAACACTAATATACAAAGTAATAAAATCCTTGTTCATTTTTCAATGAAATCCTTCACTTAAATTGTTATAACAATAATATAATTAATCTGTTAATAATAACTACTAAATTAGAGAAATGCATTTAAAAAGATTATATTATTAGGTTAAAAAGTAAAAAATTCTCTATATATTATGTAATTATATAATAATAATAATAATATAACAAATTGTAAATAATTTCTAACTTTATAATATATGTAAACTATAGTTAAATGTAGCCATTTTTCTGCCATTTTTATAATAATAATAATAATAAATTATTTATAAAATAAAAATTTGAATTACTAAAATAATATAATGCACTTTTTAATAGATTAAAGTTTTTAATTATAAAGACATACATATATATATACACATACACACACACACACATAAGGTTAAAATATTTGAAATGATAAATTTTCATTTTTTAGAAATTATATATATATATATATATATATATATAAATAATGATAAATGTTTGAATTATTAAAATTATATAATGTATAATACATACATGCATATAAACATTTACATATATATATATATGTGTGTGTGTATATATATATATACAGTATAATGCTCTTTTTTTAAATAGGTTAGGTTTAGATTGTATTATATTATATATTTTTATATTATATTAATAATTATCTTTTTTTAATAGGAGAGCATTCTACAGAAAGTTGTGATGACTGCCTTCACCGACAGAACTGTGGTCACCATCGCCGTAAGTTGCTTTCGGACTTTAATATTTGAAGTCTAGCTGTGGTTAAACGACGATTCAATGCTTTTAATGATGAAGAGGCATTTCAGTCAGATCAAACAAGCTCTTAGCTATTTCACAACATTGCATGTGTGTGTGTGTGTTTCCACAGCATCGTGTGCACACCATCCTGAATGCAGACCTGGTGATTGTGATGAAGCGAGGAGTCATTCTGGAGTTTGATAAACCAGAGGTTCTCCTGAATCAAGAGGACAGTGTGTTTGCGTCGTTCGTGCGAGCCGACAAATGAGTCCGGAGACCCTATACTGAAAGTGCACTTGTACCGTGAATTATAAATTATTTATAACTGTATTTATCATAATCACATTTGTACATAAAATCTTAAACATTTATTAATAAAAATATTTAAACAACCTGTATGCCCATTTTTTTATACAAAAAAAATTACACATTTTTATACAGAAAAGGACACATTATATAAAACATGAATTCATATTATAATTTAAACAATAATTATTTTAGCATCCTAAAGTGGAATAATAATATGACATAATATGTACAGTTTATCAACTTGTATATTTTACAACCTTTCATCATAGATATAAGTACAGATCTTAGTCAGGGTTGCAGCTTTTATTTAATTTGACAAGTTTTCTGTAGTGTGTTATTGCATTTGTGTAGTAGTGTATAGAATTATTTATAGTATAAATATTCACTATAGCCCAACGGAACCTAAATATTTGTATTGTTAATGAATAGTAAAGTACAGCATAGATAAATCACTATTTTGTAGGGGTGTCCCGATTCTCCAAATCCTCGATTCGATCGATTCTAAGGTCACGATTCGATTCTCGATTTAAAAAAAAATGTAAAGCGCAGATTGCTATGCAATTTTTAGACTACACATTTATGCATTATGCAATATAAATTTGTTTACAATGTACACTACACCATTGCCAAATTTAAAATATAACAAAAACAAGTAACATAACTTAATAGTATAACATTTAAAGCCCCTGAAATGACTAGAAAAAAAGTTTAGTTAATTTTGATGAACGAGATTGAACAATAGAGTCAGTAAAACGATCCGAACTTTCCATCACGGACGCGACATGGGGCGTGGCAGTATCGACGATACCATTTTTTATTTCGATTTCGATACCATTGAATTAATTTCGATCGATTTCGATTTAATATCGAAATCGTGACACCCCTACTATTTTGTATTTTATTTTTTAGCCTTTAAAAGCTAACTGTGTTGCTAGTTCACAGTTAATTAGCATAATATAGTAAGCTAGTGTATAGTATAGGTTATTAGTTATATAGCATGGTAGTGTAGTTTGTCTCATGCAAATTTGCACTCACACACTGATTTAATGCAGCGTGTAACAATATTTAACAAGATAGTACAGCTTTGTTGTCTATAATATGGTATGTTAATCTGTTAAATATAAAAATAATGCAATTAAAAGATATTTTTTTTAAAAGGTAAAAAAAAAAGTGTTATACTTCGTTTCATTGTGTCCCTGTTACAGTGTAATTATACATTTAATAATGAGTAATATTAATTACGTATACTTGCTAGGGGGGTTAGGGTATAGGAATAGTTTTTAATTCAGGGTTAGTTGCATGCCCAATTATATAGTCATTAATATAGGCTACACGCTAAAAAATGTGGGTCAAATATGGACAAACCCAAATGTTGGGTTAAAAATGCAATTAAAAAATGTAAAGTTGAAAGTTGAAGTTGGGTTAAAATTTTACATTACATTTGTAATCCAACATTTGGTTAAAACCCAGCATTATTTAAAGTGTAGTAAACACAGTAAAGTGTTTCAAGGACACGTTAAAATAGTATTGTTACCGAAGTTAGAAATGAAATTAAAAAATGCTCCTTTTTATAATAAGTTATATTGTTAATGCAGAGTAAAGTGTTTAGTATTATAGTGTAGGCCTATAGTCACTAGTTTCTCTCTTTAGAACTCGAGCCCTAACTATGACATAAGTAAAAGTGTAGGCTATGAGTGGGTTCTTCTTCTCACTGTGGTAAAGTTCGCGTTTAGCACGCATGCCCTGTGCTAAACCAGTCTTTCTGAAGTCACATCAGAGGATGTGCGAGAATATATCCGGTTGCAATTGACTGGCAGCGGCAGCCGGATAACCTAAAAGTGTCGTCTTCCCACGGGACCTCCTGTGAGCGCGTGAACGCACACCGAGCGCGGCGCGCGCGCTGAAGATGAGTGCACTTGTCATGTTACAACTTACTAGCGCAGCCGCGAAACTGTAGTATGGACCAGCTATGTTGTCCAGAAAAGGACTTATTCCCGACGACTATTACTTGACTCGGTTGGCGGAGGATGTGTTACAGCCCAAATATAAATCGACCAAATCGCGGACGGCGCGATTCGTCGCCAAGAACGGAACCTGCAACGTCGCGCACACGAACATACGCGAACAAGGACGGTTTCTACAAGACGTGTTCACCACTCTAGTGGATCTAAAATGGCTTCACACTCTGGTGATCTTCACGATGTCCTTCTTGTGCAGTTGGCTGTTGTTCGGGATGATCTGGTGGCTCATCGCCTTCGCGCACGGAGACCTGGACCCGAAAGGTGACGAATTTGTCCCGTGTGTAACGGACATCCACTCGTTCTCCTCAGCCTTTCTGTTCTCCATTGAAGTCCAGGTGACCATCGGTTTCGGCGGACGGATGGTCACCGAGGAGTGCCTATCGGCCATCGTGATATTGATCATTCAGAACATAGTCGGCTTGCTGATCAACGCCATCATGTTGGGATGCATCTTCATGAAAACCGCGCAAGCGAACCGGCGCGCGGAAACGCTCATCTTCAGCAAACACGCGGTTATAACCGTCAGAAACAACAAGCTGTGCTTCATGTTTCGCCTCGGCGACTTGAGGAAGAGCATGATCATCAGTGCCGCCATCCACATGCAGGTGGTGCGGAAAACCGTCACCAATGAAGGCGAGATGGTGCCTTTGGATCAGATAGACATCCAGATGGACAACCCGCTGGGCACCAACAGCATCTTCCTGGTGTCGCCCCTTATCATCAACCACGTCATTGACAAAAACAGCCCGCTGTATGATCTGTCGGCGGCTGATCTGCTGCACGAGGACATCGAGGTGGTCGTCGTGCTGGAGGGGGTCGTGGAGACCACCGGCATCACCACTCAAGCGCGGACCTCTTACCTGTCCGAGGAGATATTGTGGGGTCAGAGGTTTGTGCCGACGGTGTCTCAAGAAGACGGGATGTATGCTGTGGACTATTCGAAGTTTGGGAACACCGTTAAAGTGCCCACGCCGAGCTGCAGCGCGCGAGCTCTGGATGAGGCGGGAGGACTGGAGAGCTTTAAACTGCAGGAGTCCGGCAGGACAGGCGCATCCGTGAGGAGAAGAGTCAAGATCAGCACACCAAACAAACAGGAATCTGTTACGTCGTTAACCTCCTGAGACGTTTTATCATTTTTTATTTAACTGGATTGGAATAAAAAGTGACATCCAAATAGGTATAACAACAAAACGTTGTCCGTATGTCCACTGCAGTGGACACAAACAATTTGGCAAGTCTCAATAGGTTAATGGTGAAATATTACGTTTGTATGTATAGTAAAAAGAGATATAATATATATTAATATTATATAATATTTTCGTTTGCACTGTTGCAACTACTTTTTTCCCCTTTATATTAATTACCTCTAATTGAGAAATATGCACGTTTGAACTGAGGTCTCAGGGAACTGAATGGCTATGCACATGCTATGAAGAAGCGCATGACGTTTAATGCAATCCCTGTTTTATGCCTTGTTATAAATAAACCAGCTTGTTTGTATTGAATTGTTTTGTAAGGCAGTGGACAGACTTTACAGTATAGCTAAAGGTTTAACCTTTGCATATTAATGGATAGGCCTACATATCGGTGCTGTGACTCTCTGTTTTACCAGAATATAATTAGCACATGACTATGTTGCTTGGCAACCTTCTCACTGCGGAACATGAAATCCACGGGGAGGAGTCGGATCCAGATCCAACTCCTCCCACCTCACATTCACCTAAACCAACCCAACTCCGCCCCCTGATCCCTGAAAACGTGTAGATGTCACGGTTTAACCCAGAAGCGCAGCGCCGCGTCGCGCAGTGCCATATCAAAACCATAAATAGAGCTATACTGCCCTCTTGTGTCAAATTATATTTCTAGATTTATTTATTTTTTTTGTTAGTTCTCCTAGGACATCGGGTCGTGGGGGGGGGGAAGTAGCTATTTTTAAGAATTCTTTCAAGTGTTGTCTATTATCAGTGGACACTTTTAGTAGTTTTGAAGTTCAAGTACTTAAGATAAGTACAGAGAATTCCCTTCTCTTTGCCTTGTTTTATCGACCTCCTTATTACAATAAGATGTTTCTGCAGGAATTTTTATCCTCTAGGGTACTGTATTTTGAAAAACTATTAATTTTAGGCGATTTTAATATACATGTCTGTTGTCCCTCTCATCCATTGGTTAAGGAATTTCTTCAAATTATTGACTCTTTTAATCTCACTCTGTCCATCACAGTCTCCAGTTTTGCACTCAGGTCTAAGTCTTTATATTTCCTGCTTTATATTTTGGGGTGAAGTGTGACCAGGATCTGGTTTTGTTGAGATTCACACACTGACTGTGGTGTGTTTGTGCGTGTGCACCTGCTGTCTGGTCTAGTACACAGTAGTGCAGTGCCAGATCAGTGCTGTGTGTATTAGGCCCAGCAGTGTTTATGTGGATGTGTGCGTGTTGGCGCTGATTGTGTCCTCTTCACATCCATTCCTCCACTCCTCCAGCACCTGATTGCCAACACTCACTTCAGTCCCTAATATGAAGACATGTTGTGATGGATCCGTGTCAATATCGGGATTCTGATAACACCTGGTTTGGCCCATACATCCTTTAACATATCTCAGCTCTGGGAGGGTCTAGGGCCTCCATTTTTGCACTCAAGTCTAAGTCTCATGGCCCTCTATAAGAATCCAGAGTTTTCAGAATATTGGAGAAACTTAATTTCTCACCCCGAAAAAAAAAAAAACGAAAGGGGTACCACTGTCGTTTTTTTTTTTTGGTCGAAATTTTGAGTTTCTCTGATCTTCTTGAAACTCTGGATTCTGATAGAGGGCCATGAGACTTAGACCTGAGTGCAAAAATTGAGGCTCTAGACCTTTCCAGAGCTGAAATATTGAGATCCCACGTAGAATTTATGCCATTATAAATATCTCAATATCTCAGCTCTGGAAGGGTCTAGAGCCTCCATTTTTGCACTTAGGTCTAAGTCTCATTGCCCTCTATCAGAATCCAGAGTTTCAAGAAGATCAGAGAAACTCAAAATTTCGACCAAAAAAAAAAAAACGACAGTGGTACCCCTTTTGTTTTTGTTTTTTCGGCGCGAGAAAATAAGTTTCTCCAATCTTCTCAAAACTCTGGATACTGATAGAGGGCCACGAGACTTTGACCTGAGTGCAAAAATGGAGGCTCTAGATCCTTCCAGAGCTGAGATATCGAAATTCAAAATTTCGACCCGAAAAAAAAAACGACAGTGTTACCCCTTTCGTTTTTTTTTTCGTTTTTGGGCGAAAAATTAAGTTTCTCCAATCTTCTCAAAACTCTGGATTCTGATAGAGGGCCACGAGACTTTGACCTGAGTGCAAAAATGGATGCTCTAGACCCTTCTAGAGCTGAGATATCGAAATTCAAAATTTCGACCTGAAAAAAAAAACGACAGTGTTACCCCTTTCGTTTTTTTCGTTTTCGGGCGAAAAAATAAGTTTCTCCAATCTTCTCAAAACTCTGGATTCTGATAGAGGGCCACAAGACTTTGACCTGAGTGCAAAAATGGAGGCTCTAGACCCTTCCAGAGCTGAGATTTCGAAATTCAAAATTTTGACCGAAAAAAAAAAACGACAGTGTTACCCCTTTCGTTTTTTTCGTTTTCGGGCGAAAAATTAAGTTTATCCAATCTTCTCAAAACTCTGGAATCTGATAGAGGGCAACGAGACTTTGACCTGAGTGCAAAAATGGAGGCTCTAGACCCTTCCAGAGCTGAGATTTCGAAATTCAAAATTTTGACCCGAAAAAAAAAAACGACAGTGTTACCCCTTTCGTTTTTTTCGTTTTCGGGCGAAAAATTAAGTTTATCCAATCTTCTCAAAACTCTGGATTCTGATAGAGGGCCACGAGACTTTGACCTGAGTGCAAAAATGGAGGCTCTAGACCCTTACAGAGCTGAGATATCGAAATTCAAAATTTCGACCCGAAAAAAAAAACGACAGTGTTACCCCTTTCATTTTTTTTTCGTTTTCTGGCGAAAAAATAAGTTTCTCCAATCTTCTCAAAACTCTGGATTCTGACAGAGGGCCACGAGACTTTGACCTGAGTGCAAAAATGGATGCTCTATACCCTTTAAGAGCTGAGATATCGAAATTCAAAATTTAAACCTGAAAAAAAAAAACGACAGTGTTACCCCTTTCGTTTTTTTCGTTTTCGGGCGAAAAAATAAGTTTCTCCAATCTTCTCAAAACTCTGGATTCTGATAGAGGGCCATGAGATTTAAACCTGAGTGCAAAAATGGAGGTCTAGACCCTTCCAGAGCCGAGATATTTAGATCCTACGTAGCATTTATGCCATTATAAATATCTCAATATCTCAGCTCTGTAAGGGTCTGGAGCCTCCATTTTTGCACTCAAGTCTAAGTCTCATTGCCCTCTATCAGAATCCAGAGTTTCAATAAGATCAGAGAAACTCAAAATTTCGACCAAAAAAAAAAAAAACGACAGTGGTACCCCTTTCGTTTTTTTTTTTCGGAGCGAGAAAATAAGTTTCTCCAATCTTCTCAAAACTCTGGATTCTGATAGACCAACGCCACTTTTGCGTCATCGAAGGGTAACGCCCCCTTTTGGGGGAAAACAGCTCTATACTGTCTATGGGAAAACAAACGGATTCCCATGAGAACAGAACTTGCACTAGATCTGCAAAGTTTCTTGATAGCAAAAATGGCACAAACTGAAAGAAGCTAACGTTACTGAATACGGGGTTACAGAGGTGTCCCTTTGAAATGGTCGAAAACTGGATTAATGACCCCACACAGCGGCCAAATATGGACTATTCAGACATCTAACGTTACCACTATCTCGTGGAATCACCAAGTAAGCACGTAGCCTTTTTTTTTTCATTAACACTCACAGTATGACAAACTAGACGATGAATGGATCATATTTAACTTGATTTAAGCTATTGACATAGTCTAATAAGGTAACGTTAGCTGCTAACAGCTAGTCTTTCTAATAGCTAGTCGACAACAAAACTGTCAATAGCTTAAATCAAGTTAAATATGATCCAAGTGACATGGCCTCATCGTCTAGTAGTTTGTAATAGGCTACTGTGAGTGTGTAAATGATAAATAAATAAAAAAGGCTACTTACTTGGTGATTCCACGAGATAGTGGTAACGTTAGATGTCTGAATAGTCCATATTTTGGCCGCTGTGTGGGGTCATTAATCCAGTTTTCGACCATTTCAAAGGGACACCTCTGTAACCCCGTATTCAGTAACGTTAGCTTCTTTCAGTTTGTGCCATTTTTGCTATCAAGAAACTTTGCAGATCTAGTGCAAGTTCTGTTCTCATGGGAATCCGTTTGTTTTCCCATAGACAGTATAGAGCTGTTTTCCCCCAAAAGGGGGCGTTACCCTTCGATGACGCAAAAGTGGCGTTGGTCTATAGAGGGCCATGAGACTTAAGCCTGAGTCCAAAAATGGAGGCTCTAGACCCTTCCAGAGCCGAGATATTGAGATCTCACAAAGCATTTATGCCATTATAAATATCTCAATATCTCAGCTCTGGAAGAGTCCAGAGCCTCCAGTTTTGCACTCAGGTCTAAGTATTTATATTTCCTGCTTTATATTTTGGGGTGAAGTGTGACCAGGATCTGGTTTTGTTGAGATTCACACACTGACTGTGGTGTGTTTGTGCGTGTGCACCTGCTGTCTGGTCTAGTACACAGTAGTGCAGTGCCAGATCAGTGCTGTGTGTATTAAGCCCAGCAGTGTTTATGTGGATGAGTGCGTGTTGGCGCTGATTGTGTCCTCTTCACATCCGTTCCTCCACTCCTCCAGCACCTGATTGCCAACACTCACTTCAGTCCCTAATATGAAGTCATGTTGTGATGGATCCGTGTCAATATCGGGATTCTGATAACACCTGGTTTGGCCTATACATCCTTTAACATATCTCAGCTCTGGGAGGGTCTAGAGCCTCCATTTTTGCACTCAAGTCTAAGTCTCATGGCCCTCTATAAGAATCCAGAGTTTTGAGAATATTGCAGAAACTTTATTTCTCACCCCGAAAAAAAAAAACCAAAGGGGTACCACTGTCGTTTTTTTTTTTTTTTTGGTCGAAATTTTTGAGTTATTCTCTGATCTTCTTGAAACTCTGGATTCTGATAGAGGGCCACGAGACTTAGACCTGAGTGCAAAAATGGAGGCTCTAGAC
>NW_024122001.1:281051-308551 GCF_016745375.1 Pimephales promelas
ACTGAATACTTTTTTTTTTTTTTGCTGCAAAGGTCATTCATGTAGTTATGATACAGGACACATGGTTCGGTGTATTTTAATATCCATAGTAAGTTTAACAGTAATATAGTATTCTGATATAGTGACCAGACACAATATGTGTGATGAAGGATATAATGTAAGCAGAAACAGATAGTAGCAGTAAAGTAAGATATTTTAATAAGTTGAAGAAACAATTTATGATTTGTAACAAGCACATACACACACGAACAGACACACAAACAAATACAAACAGACACAAACAAACATGGACAGACAAACACACACACTCTCTCACACACACACACACACACACACACACACTCACACACACACAAACACACTCTCTCTCTCTCTCTCTCTCTCTCTCTAGAGCTAACATAGCCTAATTAACGGTTACGATTTCAGTACAGTAATAGCAAATATCCTTGCTCCTTCGATTATCTGGTAAAATTCTATTCACAAAATACAACCAATAGTACGGTAATGTTAAGACTTACTTGTGAAAAGTCCTATTTTTGATGGTCCTGCCATTAAAACAGGAAAATGCTCCACAATGCTCTGGCGAAACTAGGAATACGGCCGGTTCAAGATGGCGGCCGGATTTCTCGGTTTCCAGTGGCCAATAGGGCATCTTGTCTCTATATGATATCTATGGACTAGACACCCTGTTTTCTGAGGACAATCCTGGGTTTTGTAGTCCTGTTCTGACTGAACTCCCTTTCCCTGAAATATCTCTGTTTTACAGCACATTCAAAATGCCCCGCAAAAAAAAAAAAAAAAAAAAAAAAAAGATCATGAAATTTTTAATAACTGCATACAGTATATAATATACTGTATGCAGTTATTAAAAATTTCATGATCTTTAAAATAAAAGTCCACACACAACCCTGTACACAACTCATATAATATAATAAACATAAAAAATGTACTAAATATTGGGTACAGCAGTCCATTTTAATAAGTCTAAATAATTAATACTGATACTTTTTAATACTTGAGAAATTTCAAGTACATGTATTGCCGTTTTGGATGATTTTTTTCACTGAGGTTATCGGTACACATTCTGAGATTGCTTTCTCTGTGTAAGATACAGGCAATGCTTTATTACTACTATTGTTTTATTCTTGTAAACTGTCCAAAAGAATCAGACATTGCAGCAGTTTTGGAATCGGGATCCACAATAAAGTCGTATTAATGGCTGTTTTAAAGGTGAAGTGTAATTTCAGCGCCATAATATCACCAAACAGACTCACTATTGTCAAACAGGTTTTCCAACCCCCCCCTCCCCCCTCTGCCATTGGTTGTCCAAACAGATATCCCCGCCCCAAAGTCACATGACTGGTTGTGGCAGTGTTTTTGCGTCAGGGAGATGTTTACACACACATGCGTGGACTCACCTGACGGCCACGAGGCTCCAGACGGTGATGCGGGGGTCCAGGCGGTGAAGACTGAGGGTCATGCGCAGCCGCGGCGCTACCATTGGGCCTGGGTGGGCCTGGGCCCACCCATTTTAGGTCCGGGCCCGCCCATTTTGAGCCAGGCGGGTAACTCCTATTACCGTCTGCAGAGACCTCGCAGGCGTACGGATTTTCATTCTCAGTTCATCCAATAAGCAGCCAGAGGAAAACTTTGAGTGAAAGCTTCTAAACCAATCAGCAGCTTCTACCTCACGTGTGGACTCTTAAGCCTGCTCACAGGCTGCATCGTCACCAGCAAGTGATCCAATGAAATGAATGACGTTGGCGCGCAAGATTTTCAATGAGACAGAAACAGTCGGTAGCTATTAGCTAAAATGAAGCGTAATATGGAAAAGCAAAGCAGCTTGTTTTCATTTAAATTTAGCAATAAAAAAATAAAAAATGCTCCGAGGAGCAGGAGGAGGAAACTCCTGCCATTTTTAGTAACGCGGTTACTTCAATGAAGAGTTACCATCCTGCTCGGCCGCCCTCTCTGCATCAAGTCCTCCCATAACCAACTTATAATTAATTTTTCGCCCAAAAAAAAAAAACGTAAGGGGTACCACTGTCGTTTTTTTTTTCGGGCCGAATTTTTGAGTTTCGATATTTCAGCTCTGAAAGGGGCTAGAGCCTCCATTTTTGCACTCAGGTACAAGTCTTGTGGCCCTCTATCAGAATCCAGAGTTTTGGGAAGATTGGAGAAACTTAATTTTTCGCCCAAAAAAAAAAAACGTAAGGGGTACCACTGTCGTTTTTTTTTTCGGGCCGAATTTTTGAGTTTCGATATCTCAGCTCTGGAAGGGGCAAGAGCCTCCATTTTTGCACTCAGGTCTAAGTCTCATGGCCCTCTATCAGAATCCAGAGTTTTGGAAGATTGGAGAAACTTAATTTTTCGCCCAAAAAAAAAAACGTAAGGGGTACCACTGTCGTTTTTTTTTTCGGGCCGAATTTTTGAGTTTCGATATCTCAGCTCTGGAAGGGGCTAGAGCCTCCATTTTTGCACTCAGGTCTAAGTCTCATGGCCCTCTATCAGAATCCAGAGTTTTGGGAAGATTGGAGAAACTTAATTTTTCGCCGAAAAAAAAAAACGTAAGGGGTACCACTGTTGTTGTTTTTTTCGGGCCGAATTTTTGAGTTTCGATATCTCAGCTCTGGTAGGGGCAAGAGCCTCCATTTTTGCACTCAGGTCTAAGTCTCATGGCCCTCTATCAGAATCCAGAATTTTGGGAAGATTGGAGAAACTTAAGTTTTCGCCCAAAAAAAAAAACGTAAGGGGTACCACTGTCGTTTTTTTTTCGGGCCGAATTTTTGAGTTTCGATATCTCAGCTCTGGAAGGGGCTAGAGCCTCCATTTTTGCACTCAGGTCTAAGTCTCATGGCCCTCTATCAGAATCCAGAGTTTTGGGAAGATTGGAGAAACTTCATTTTTCGCCACAAAAAAAAAAACGTAAGGGGTACCACTGTCGTTTTTTTTTTCGGGCCGAATTTTTGAGTTTCGATATCTCAGCTCTGGAAGGGGCTAGAGCCTCCATTTCTGCACTCAGGTAAGTCTCATGGCCCTCTATCAGAATCCAGAGTTTTGGAAGATTGGAGAAACTTAATTTTTCGCACAAAAAAAAAAACGTAAGGGGTACCACTGTCGTTTTTTTTTTCGGGCCGAATTTTTGAGTTTCGATATCTCAGCTCTGGAAGGGGCTAGAGCCTCCATTTTTGCACTCAGGTACAAGTCTCATGGCCCTCTATCAGAATCCAGAGTTTTGGGAAGATTGGAGAAACTTAATTTTTCGCCCAAAAAAAAAACGTAAGGGATACCACTGTCGTTTTTTTCCGGGCCGAATTTTGAGTTTCGATATCTCAGCTCTGGAAGGGGCTAGAGCCTCCATTTTTGCACTCAAGTCTAAGTCTCATGGCCCTCTACCAGAATCCAGAGTTTTGGGAAGATTGGAGAAACTTAATTTTTCGCCGAAAAAAAAAAAACGTAAGGGGTACCACTGTCGTTTTTTTTTTTTCGGGCCGAATTTTTGAGTTTCGATATCTCAGCTCTGGAAGGGGCTAGAGCCTCCATTTTTGCACTCAGGTCTAAGTCTCATGGCCCTCTATCAGAATCCAGAGTTTTGGGAAGATTGGAGAAACTTAATTTTTCGCCCCCCCCCAAAAAAAACGTAAGGGGTACCACTGTCGTTTTTTTTTTCGGGCCGAATTTTTAAGTTTCGATATCTCAGCTCTGGAAGGGGCTAGAGCCTCCATTTTTGCACTCAGGACTAAGTCTCATGGCCCTCTATCAGAATCCAGAGTTTTGAGATGATTGGGGAAACTTAATTTTTCGCCCCACCAAAAAAAAACGTAAGGGGTACCACTGTCGTTTTTTTTTTTCGGGTCGAAATTTTGAGTTTCGGTATCTCAGCTCTGGAAGGGTCTAGAGCCTCCATTTTTGCACTCAGGACTAAGTCTCATGGCCCTCTATCAGAATCCAGAGTTTTGAGAAGATTGGGGAAACTTAATTTTTCGCCCCACCAAAAAAAACGTAAGGGGTACCACTGTCGTTTTTTTTTCGGGTCGAAATTTTGAGTTTCGATATCTCAGCTTTGGAAGGGTCTTGACAGGCCCGGCGCCACGAGGGGGCAAAAGGGGGCATTGCCCCCTCAGATCTGATTTGTGCCCCCTCAGTTTCATTTTTGTATTCAAGTTACAAATGAAATGTTCAACCTTTTGAGCGGTACAGTCCCATAGGGGATGTATAATGTTCAGTGTCGTGACATCACTACCAGATTCGCGTTGGTTGGATCGAGACGGACGGACAGCGCTGTCATATATCAAAACTATGCAGTGTTTCAACCTCATAATGTTTATTTTAGGTTTCAGACATTGAAATTCACTTAAGCACTAGTAAAACAGTACATTTGGAGTTTGTAAAATACACACGGATGTCTGTGGAAGCAGCAATAACCAGCTATTCAAATATAATTTGCCAACGTGTGTTATTCATATCAGACAAACATTGTGGAAATGACTATAAAGTTTACTTTATTCTTCTCACAGTTCACCGGCCACTTTCTTACATATATCTCGGGAGAAACTGATGATGACTGACTCTCTGAACTGCGGCGCAAATAAATGTGGTGTCGTCTCACGTTATAGATAGGCTAAAGATCAAGATTATATATAAAGGTTTTAAACAACCAAACACACTCACTTACACATTTTTGACAATCGGAATATCAGATAGTTGATGACATGGTAAGCAAGTTTGTGAATATTTTAAATAAAAAAGGAAAAGGAAAATTAAAATTAAGCGATACACATCTGTCATTCATTGTGGCTGTGGTGTCACGTGACAAATATGACGCGTTGCCATGGAAACATTAAGAGGGAACGTTGTAAAATAAAAACACTCTGGGGAGTAAGTCAGAATATTTTAAACTTAAGCATGAAAGAGTTCATATATGAATAAAAAATTATGCTGGCTTATCTTTTTATTACGTGGTTGCATACGGAGTGTGTTATGGAGCGCTGCATTTAAAAATCTGTTGTTCCAAAGCGAGGTTTGTATGTTGATTGTTCATTGATGGTATAAAGTTAAGCCCCCTTAACAATTTCACATGCCCCCTCAGTCATTTCATCCTGCAGACTGCAAAAATGGAGGCTCTAGACCCTTCCAGAGCTGAGATATTGAGATCCCACGTAGCATTTATGCCATTATAAATATCTCAATATTTCTGTTTTGTAAGGGTCTAGAGCCTCCATTTTTGCACTCAGGTCTAAGTCTCATTGCCCTCTATCAGAATCCAGAGTTTCAAGAAGATCAGAGAAACTCAAATTTTCGACCAAAAAAAAAAAAAAAAAAACGACAGTGGTACCCCTTTCGTTTTTTTTTTTCGGAGCGAGAAAATAAGTTTCTCCAATCTTCTCAAAACTCTGGATTCTGATAGAGGGCCACGAGACTTTGACCTGAGTGCAAAAATGGAGGCTCTAGATCCTTCCAGAGCTGAGATATCGAAATTCAAAATTTCGACCCGAAAAAAAAAACCACAGTGTTACCCCTTTCGTTTTTTTTCGTTTTCGGGCGAAAAATTAAGTTTCTCCAATCTTCTCAAAACTCTGGATTCTGGTAGAGGGCCACGCGACTTTGACCTGAGTGCAAAATGGAGGCTCTAGACCCTTCCAGAGCTGAAATATCGAAATTCAAAAATTTGACCCGAAAAAAAAAACGACAGTGTTACCCCTTTCGTTTTTTTCGTTTTCGGGCGAAAAATTAAGTTTCTCCAATCTTCTCAAAACTCTGGATTCTGATAGAGGGCCACGAGACTTTGACCTGAGTGCAAAAATGGATGCTCTAGACCCTTCAAGAGCTGAGATATCGAAATTCAAAATTTCGACCTGAAAAAAAAAAAACGACAGTTACCCCTTTCGTTTTTTTTCGTTTTCGGGCAAAAAAATAAGTTTCTCCAATCTTCTCAAAACTCTGGATTCTGATAGAGGGCCACAAGACTTTGACCTGAGTGCAAAAATGGAGGCTCTAGACCCTTCCAGAGCTGAGATATCGAAATTCAAAATTTTGACCCGAAAAAAAAAAAAACGACAGTGTTACCCCTTTCGTTTTTTTTCGTTTTCGGGCGAAAAATTAAGTTTCTCCAATCTTCTTAAAACTCTGGATTCTGATAGAGGGCCACAAGACTTTGACCTGAGTGCAAAAATGGAGGCTCTAGATCCTTCCAGAGCTGAGATATTGAGATCCCACGTAGCATTTATGCCATTATAAATATCTCCTTATCTCAGCTCTGGAAGGGTCTAGAGCCTCCATTTTTGCACTCAGGTATACGTCTCATGGCCCTCTATCAGAATCCAGAGCTTCAAGAAGATCAGAGAAACTCAAAATTTCGACCAAAAAAAAAAAAGACAGTGGTACCCCTTTCGTTTTTTTTTTTCAGAGCGAGAAAATAAGTTTCTCCAATCTTCTCAAAACTCTGGATTATGATAGAGGGCCACGAGACTTTGACCTGAGTGCAAAAATGGAGGCTCTAGATCCTTCAAGAGCTGAGATGTCGAAATTCAAAATTTCGACCCGAAAAAAAAAAACGACAGTGTTACCCCTTTCGTTTTTTTTCGTTTTCAGGCAAAAAAATAAGTTTCTCCAATCTTCTCAAAACTCTGGATTCTGATAGAGGGCCACAAGACTTTGACCTGAGTGCAAAAATGGAGGCTCTAGATCCTTCCAGAGCTGAGATATCGAAATTAAAAATTTCGACCCGAAAAAAAAAAACGACAGTGTTACCCCTTTCGTTTTTTTTTTCGTTTTCGGGCGAAAAATTAAGTTTCTCCAATCTTCTCAAAACTCTGGATTCTGATAGAAGGCCACAAGACTTTGACCTGAGTGCAAAAATGGAGGCTCTAGATCCTTCCAGAGCTGAAATATCGAAATTCAAAATTTCGACCCGAAAAAAAAAACGACAGTGTTACCCCTTTCGTTTTTTTCGTTTTCGGGTGAAAAATTACGTTTCTCCAATCTTTTCAAAACTCTGGATTCTGATAGAGGGCCATGAGACTTAGACCTGAGTGCAAATGGAGGCTCTAGACCCTTCCAGAGCTGAGATATTGAGATCCTACGTAGCATTTATGCCATTATAAATATCTCAATATCTCAGCTCTGGAAGGCTCTAGAGCCTCCATTTGCACTCAGGTCTAAGTCTCATGGCCCTCTATCAGAATCCAGAGTTTCAAGAAGATCAGAGGGTCAGCTCAGCTACTAAATAAAAAGATTGATTTTCTCTTGCTGCTATCGCGAATACCTCTAACATTCAAAGAAATTATAGCGCCACCTGGAGGCCTTGTTCATTGGCTGATGCTGCTGTCTGCCACTTCAGTGCCAAGATCGGAGAGCAGGAGATTGTGGCAAAAGTGCAAGACAGAGAAACTCTGAGTCCAAATGTAGGAAGGCTGTAGGAAGTGTGTATTGGCGTATAATTTTTATTGTGTGCACCATGTAATAACACTGAGGATTTTGGAAACTATCATGTATATAGAGGATCAATCTATCCACGTCTTTAGAAATGAGGCCCCTGGTATGTGCATTAATTAAGTCCATAGAATCATGTTGAGTTTAAGTATTTGTCCATGTCTGTCTACTATAGGACACTCTGCTGTTACTGTTGAAGTAGCATCACATAGGACTTCAATATACATCTACAGTCAGCGCTGTAACAACATGCATCTGAACTACTGGTTAGATGTCCAAGTGCCTGGGATGTATAGAATTACATGGGTTGCCTGAAACATTCTGAATCATCAGAGCTGCCGGAGTGAAAAGGAGAGGATATGAGGACATCTTGCTGACATGCGTACATATTTTTTACTTTAAAGGTGCCATATGTAATAATTGAGGTAAAAATATCCAAAAAATTAGCTACACGCATCAAAAGAATGAGAAGAAATAAGTGCAATGATGTCATTAAAAAACTGACAAGTTATAGTGCTGCCGAGATATAAACCTAAATTAGCATGCTAAATTACTAGCCCCGGCCCGGCAGGTGTCGTAATACCAGTTCCGGCCATGGGAGGCGGTATGCGGCCGGGCAACGTTACCACCAGCCAAACTGCAGTACACGAGTGAGTCGCGCTCGCGCCGGCTTGTGTGTGTACTTGAACCTGATGTCAGGCCACCCTTAAAAATATTCTTGTTTGCCGTAACCCGACCGACCCTGTCAATTTAGGGCCGACCCAATTTTTTTTTTTTTTTCCTTTTAGTCCGACCGACTTGCCGGTTGTAACCTGCGTTCAGACCGACCGATTTTTTTTTTTTACTCTTCAAACGACTAATTCAAAATCAATAAAATAATATTAATTATATTTTAGTTAGTATTGTAAAAGTTGCTTGTGTCTACATAGCCAACAAACGTAGGCTACGTTCTTTCTTAAATAAAAACCCGTGGCGTCATAGTCATCCGATTATGTTTACACCATTGGTTTAACGTTAAGCGTGTCACTATATGGCTTGTACGTTCGCTCGTTTCAGTGTTCCCGCTTGGTACCCGGTATTAAAAGGGCAACGGTGCTGAATATCAACCATTTCTATAATAAAAATATTAAACAATTTGTCTGTGATGCAATTTTGCTATTCGCAGTTCAGAAGAGAGAGCGATCTCTCACCCGGAGCCACAGCGCGCACAGCACGACAGCCCTGCTTAATGAGTGACAATGAGGACAAAACGTGGTTACACTTTAGATCTGGGATATTATTCTAATTGTATTTTAGATTTCCGCTTTCAAAGATTATAAAAAGAAGATATTTGAGATAAAACCATTACAGAAGCATTGTGTCTAGCGCAACTTCCTTCCCTTCACAGCGCTGCGCTGTCATTTCTTCCTAAAACCCAAACGTACCGTCAGAATCAGCATGATCGGTGATTGTTGTAAAATGCAGTCTGTAGGCTACTGTTGCTAAACTGCGGACGCGTTCAATCATTAAAAGAGCTACTAAAAGCACAAAAGTCTGCGCAAGAGAAGTTGTTCACGACGCGCGACACGCGCTCCGAAATGCACTAAAACGAGACAAGAAAAGTAGGCTATCGCCTCATTTTGGGCTTCATGTGCGCATCTAAACCATCAAATATACATAAAATATAAAATGACCTGCTCTGAGATTCATTTAAACACAGTTTATGTCTTAATTGGATGTAAATTGGGAGAAAATGATGGTGCATCAGTCATCTATTACAGTAGAGTTCTGCATTTGGTCTTAAAGGGGCAGTAGTCTAATAAACGTGACGATTGAGCCAATGCGAATCAAACAACAAAAGGCAGATAAAAATCACTCACAGCTCTTGAATGAATAACTTAAACTTTAATAAGCATTAATCTAACTATGATAAACTATGTAGTGTCATTTTACATTTGATTACTAGCTAAATTAAATTTCTTTTCAGAGAGAGCGACAGACTTGACTGAAAAGCTAATTTTAGACCTTCCTGAAATTAAAGCACTGTGTATATAGGCTAATTTGTATCTTTGTTTAATTGTATTCTTTGTTTGACCATGTGTTTGTGCTTGTTTTTGCTGATCTCATGTATATATGCATAACAAATAGATATTTTTTACATTTTGTGACATTTTGAGCCTAAAATGTAACTGGTCGTATTTTGCATAGCGGTGGATGCACAGTTTGAAGACCCAGTCAGTGACGTCACAATATGCTTTTTTTTTTTTTAAATTCACGATCACCATCTCCAAAATTGTACCTTTTTTTTTTACACTGAATCTTGGAAAAAAAAATATAGACCTACCTACCGACCCTTTTTTAAAAAAAATTGCTGTTACTGCAAACCAAAATATTTTTAAGGATGGCCTCAGTCGTGTGGAAATACAGCCCATTGCTACATTTCAGTTCAGGAAAGAGTTCAAAAAATGATTGGTTGACATTATGCATGAGGAATACATTTTGGTAAGTTGTAGCATACTGTATCTTTCAACAGTGTTCGGGTTCTTTTTCCATTAGCTAGTAGAGATGATCGGTTCACGTGC
Source organism: Pimephales promelas (assembly GCF_016745375.1). The sequence continues at coordinate 291,044 of NW_024122001.1, forward strand.
ACTAGGGATCTGTGGTGTAACATGTACAAGCGCAAAAACGGTATTTATTGTTTGAATTGCATAATAAAATTGACAGAATCTGAGAGCTTAACTAACCTGCTTGCTAAGTGTTAATTGCATGTGTCTCACGGTGAATTCTTGAGAGCTGGCAGCTGCCTGACCTCACCAATTACAAGTTCCCACGGATGGACTCTTTCCATTCAGCAGAACGTCTCATCAATGAAGGAAACGCAACAACACAGAGGTAAAGTGGCATTTCTTGTTTTTTATTTGATTATGTTTTGCAGAGCCTCAAATATTAAGTGGCTTTTAACTTAGATAATTCAAATACATAAAAAGAAAGCAAGAACAGAAGAACTCTGCAAATAGATCAAGTAAAAATAAATTAAATAAGGAGGAGAGATGCTCTCTCGCTAAAGGCAATTATTGTGATTTTTATATAGTTACAATCTATTTTTTTTTTTTGGAGGGGGGGACTTAATGTGCATTTTTTGCCACAATATTTATGACATCTGATCGTTTAAAAAAAAGGAAGATAAAAAGTGAAATAAAAAAATAAAATAAATGGAGAATGTGCTCTCATATCAATACAACTCAGCAAGTCAACTGCCATGCAACACATTTTTGTCCCTGTCCGCATCACCATCTCTCCGAGCGAGCAGACATTGCGGATATCCCGGACAGCAACATAGTGTCGGCCCAGATCCGGCCCGCATCTGGCCCGTGTGGGATCCACATGTACCGGATATGAGCCGGATCTGGGCCGTTGCAGTCGGGGGAAGTATCCTTGTCAGAAACGTCCAGACTTTCTCTAAAGCATCATTCGAACCATCATCCCCTTTTTACAAAATCTTGAAAAGGCTAAAGAATAAATTTTCGAACCACTGGAAATGATGTATATGCCGTATAGGAAAATGGACAGTGAAGGATGGCTGGAATATGAAAGAGAAAGGTGAAATAAGGCTGCAGAGATCATAAACAGTCAGTCGGCACGTGACGTCACTCCCTCCACAAGGGGGAGCCAGAGGTCGAGGATCGTTTTCTAAACAGTTTTGCATATAAACAAACAATACCTTAGCTATTTCTCTAAGGCACTGATGAGAGCCGAGCTGAAATACCATTCCCTAAAAGAAAACAAAACCTCCAAGGGGCTATGCGCAAACATAAGAATAAAAAGCAACTTAAAATATAAAATGTTCCTATATAAATGATAATGTTGACAGATTGTTTGTCCTGTTAAACATTCACACCAATCTGAGCTGGTACACAAACTGCAGACCAGCGGTGCCCCGTCCCATCCTTTTCATCAGTTCACATTAACACGGTGAGGGGAAAGTGATGGAGGGGCCCGCCTCCCGCTCCCGCTTCTGTCGGGTCTGCTATTGGCTCATCTCTCGGTCACGTGACTGTGTGGGAGGGGGGGCAGGGGGGCGCACAGCACCTCCGTCAGGTCGTCCATGATGCAGGTCTCCTTGGGGTCGATCAGGTTGAATTCCCTGACGAAGACGATGAAATGTGCGTACAGTGTGTTCAAGTGTCCCTGCAGCTCCAGAGCCACGCTCTCTTTAAAGTGCGACCAGTAAATGTGCGCCAACACGTGGAACAGGAACCGGCACACCTTCTTCACCAGGGACTCGAACGAGTTCGGGAAGGGTTTGCCTGAAAGGGAAATCAGATGGTTAGCATTTGTTTTAGTTTTTTATTGATTTTATTTCATGCTTAATTGTTATTTAATCAAATTAAATATTGTTCATTAAAATGCAACATATGTAAATATTGTGCATTAAAAAATTATTTATTAACTAATTATTTATGAAAAAACATTTGTTGTTTATAATTAGTTAAGAAATTTTAAGTAAGGAAAGCATTAAACACATTATTTAAAAATATACATATTCATTTTATTGATTTAAATATCAAATCCAGCTAAGTTTCTTTTTTTTCATAATATTATTTGTAATTATTTTTGTGCCTTATAAAAGGTTTGTTTTTCCTTTAAAAACAGCTTTTCATAAACTATAAAAATGTGTTTGTAATCATTTATTGTTTGTAATTAAATCAATTGTTAGGAAATTCGGATATCTGCTAGGATTAATAAGAAATTATTCTTATTAGTTATTATCATTATTTTATTTAAAATTTTTATTCTTTATACAAGTTTATTTTAAATTATTTTACCAAAATAAATTAGTATAAATTAAATAAATATTGTTCATTCAAAATAAAAAGATTTATTCACAAATTATTCACAAATTTATTTTTTATAATTAGCTAATTAAATTAATTAGTTAGAAAATTAAAAGAAAGTAAAGCATTAAATAAATTAATAGATTAACAATTTTAAACACTATAAATTAATATATCTATATATATATATATATATATATACACTTCCTGTTATTCCTTAAAAATGTATATATTTTTTTTACTTTGAAAGCAGCTGTTTATAAATTATAAATTGGGTTTAATTCATTTACAAATGATTAATATCATTTATTGTTTGTAATTTAATCAAATGTTAGGAAGTAAGGAAACCTACTAGGATTAACAAGAAATCTAATTAAGTTATCATTGTATTATTTATAATATGTTTTATTCTGTACAAACTTTTATTTTACTTTAACAACAGCTATTTCTTTCAAAAGAAAAAATAAACAAAAACTGTATTAAAATAATCAGGTTTAAAGTCAAACGATTCGTTTAATTTATTTAATTTAGTTTGAAATTAAATCAAATGTTAGTAAGTTAGAAATTAATAAAACATTAAACATTTACATAAAATGAGATTGTTTAAATAATGTATACTATACTATACTAGGACTTTGAAAAATTGGTAACACTTTATGTTATGTGTCGTTGTTGCACTGTAGTAATAACTATAAATTATGCAGTATTACATGCAACCCTAAACCAACCCCTAACCTCTAATCCTATAGTAAATACATGTGGAAAATTATTATTACACAGTATTTAATAATAATGTTTGGTTTAAGGTGTCCATTTTACAGTGTAATTATGCGTTTAAGTTATGATTAAATAACTTAATATAATACTTTTTATAAATCATTATATTTCAAATATATATATATATAATATCCTTATAAAGGGATCTTTTTACTACGATCCTATTCTATTATACATGGCTATTTCTTGTAAGAGAAAAAGTAAATGGAGGAGAACTCCCAGATCAATTATATTGACTCAGCTCATTCTCCTCGATGAACACTAGAGGGCGCCGCTGATCTAAGGTCTTTTCCTTCAAGCATTGAAATCACAAATCGTGTAGTTCTATATGATGACTGCTAGAGGGCAGTATTTATACACACCATATTTTGTGGGAAAGATTTCTTCGTCTGTCACTAATTTCTGCACGAAAGTCATAACGAGGTCAATATACTGAGGCGCTGTGCACTTCGTCTTCTTCCCCCTCTCATCATACCAGTAGTATATTCTGTGAAAAGACGACAGACTAAGATTAAAATTCACTTCTTGTGAGTCACATTTCCAGCACATCAGGACAAAGTGAACAACAGTTAACGGTTTCAAACAACTGGAATGTGGCCGCTATCACCTTGTTTTAAGGAGGATTGCTCAGGAGGGTCAGGGGGCTGTAGACATTACAAATCTCTTGGAATGCAAACTGTCCACATAACTGACCGTACAGCATGCAGGGACCCAGTGACCTGATGCAGTCAACGCATGAGCAAACATGGACATGAGCCAAACGGATCAAACACAGATCGCTAGTTAAAAGGGATAGTTCACCCAAAAATGAAGGTTTTGTCATTAAAACTTGCACTCATGTCGTTCCAAACCCGTAAGACTTTTGTTCATCTTAGTGAACACAAACACAGCACTCGCGTCCCTTCGTAAAATGGAGGTTGAACCACTGAATTAATTTTATAAAGTCTTTACTACATTTCTGGGGGTTGAAAGTGGTAGTTGCGTAGCGGTCAATGGAGGGACAGAAATCACTCAGATTTCATTAAAAAAAAAAAAAAAGATTTTTGTCCGAAGATGAATGAAAGTCAGAGTTTGGAACAACATGAGGTTGAGTAATCCTTTTTAGTGAAATAACGGTCAATGTAAGGGTCTTTGAATGGGCACAATGGGTGCCAGGATGTTTCTCAGTGTTCCTCGATATCTACAAATGACACTGTCGAGTTACAGATTCACTTCCAAGTGGAAATGGCGGCTGTTCATTTCATTAAAATGCAAGTACTAAACCTCTACAACTTTTTTTGTTATTGTTATATTTAGTGTAAAAATGCCCACTGATAACGGACCTTTGTTTTTTTTACAAAAAGTACAAAACATTTTAGGGTGTTTCTTCAACTATGAACGTCTTGGGGGAAAAATCCATCATTTTTTGAAATGTTATAAACATTTTCACCACAGTGTTTTTTTTTTTAAAACAGTTGTTTGTTTTATAAAATTAAGTGGAGGAAAGTACATTTGAAACATTTTCGGAATAAGATTTAAAAATTATTTGTCTTTTTAAGGCTTAACCTTGAACTCCTTACAGTTCTCTTAGAAGAGGTTCTCTCGTACTGCGTAATGTCTTACACTAGGGGAAAACCTATTTTCCACGAGATATTGAAGCCAAAAATTCTCCTTAATTTTGCAGACATAGGCAAGGCGTTCTAGCGTGCCTATTAGCTGTCCTGCGGCAACCTATCGAGAGAGGCCCTTTGGTGATGCGCTTCGCGGCCACTACGTCACCCTCCTGCCGAAGCCCTATAAATATAGCTTGATGGGCTGATATAATCTGGTGTTTCATCTCTTCACGCATCACTGGATTCCGGGAGAGAAGCCGCACCGTTAAATCAGCCTTTCTGCGGGACGAGCTTTCAGCACCTGAAGTCGCTGGCCTTCATCTCGCCGCCTTCAGCTGCCGTTCCTGCTACGCTCTCCGGCGTCTAGATCCTTTTACACTCAACACAAGAGTGTGTTCGCCGTTCCGACTCACATTTTTCTCTCTAAAAGAGCTTGCGTCTTTTTAAAGATGCCATCCTCCTGTGGCTTGCGCCGAGTCCCACTCAGCGACGGGGACTGCCATGTGCGGCTGCCCTCATTGCGAGCTGTTGCCGTCCCACTCAGCGACGGGGACTGCCATGTGCGGCTTCCCTCATTGCGAGCTGTTGCCGTCCCACTCAGCGACGGGGACTGCCATGTGCAGCTTCCCTCATTGCGAGCTTTTGCCAATGGTGACTCTGAGGACTCGCCGGACATCCTTCTCCGAGACTGCACTTCCACCTGCTACAGTGCCTAAACTCAACGGGTCCCTGAGCCTTCTCTAGCATGCGAAATCTCGCCAGTTCGCCCGCCAGCTTCACTCGTGTCGCTCACCGACGGACAACGGCCGCCGTCGATGACGACGAGCCAGCTGTATGTGCGGAGGAGGCCAGCTGCTCTTTACAGGCGTGGGACAGTGAGGATTGGGCGAGGATGTGGACCACCCTCCCCTGCCCGTGAATCGTCAAGGAAGAGGGCCAGCATCGAGCTCGTCATCCGGCGAGCCTCGGCCTCGAGGTGGAGGCGCCCGCGTAGCCTGCGCGCAACTGACTGGATGGGTGCTTCCTTCAAAGGGACCGCGCCCCACCACTTTCAAAGTTTATGTGGCGGCCATAGCAGCGTTTACAAAACCAGCCAGTCACTGGGAAAAAATGATCTGGTCATCCGCTTCCTTGAAGGAGCTGAATCCTCCCAGACCCCCCTCAGTCCCCATGTGGAACCTTTCCATGTTTTCGGAAGCCATGAAAGGCGCCACATTTGAGCCAATCCATTTGTCGGACATGAAACACCTGTCGTTCAAGACAGTGTTTCTTATGGCTCATAGAGGTGTGAAACGTATAGGGGATTTTCAAGCACTTTCAGTGAGCACAACGTGCTTGGAATTTGGGCCAAATAACTCGAGAGTCATACATATGTGCCTAAATCCCTCAACACACCGTACAGGGCCCAGGGTATTCTCCGATTATAATGAGGAAAAGGACGCGAACTTCCTTTGCCCAGTCAGGGCATTAAGAGCTTATGTGTTTTGTTTGTCCGTTTTCAGACAGACTAAGCAGCTCTTCGTTTCATTCAGTGGACGTGCTAAAGAAGTAGCCACATCGAAACAGAGCCCATCCAGATGGATAGTTGACGCTATAGCGCTGGCAAACACGTCAAAGGGCCTGAAGTTCCCTTTCGGTGTTAGAGCGCACTCCACAAGAGACATGGCCTCGTCGTGGGCTTGGTCTAGCGGGATTACTTTACAGGATATCTGTATGGCAGCAGGCTGGGCCTCCCCATCTACATTTATGAGGTTTTATAACCTCGAGGTTCCCCCCTTACAGGCTAAACTACTGTCGGTATAGAATCAAGTATTGTCTGCCCCATGCTTCGGCTCACAATACTACATTCGCTTGAGCACCACTCGCTGACCGATAAAGTTTTGCCATGGGCAATGCAAGACCCATACCGTTACACGGTTCAGGCCGAATGTTTTCACCCTGACTGTGTGGAGCCCTGTGAAAGTGATTAGCTCCCTTAGGATCCTAACTTATTGGGAATGACGCTTCTAGCCTCTCTGTGAGTCCCTGGTGATTGTGCACTATATGAGCCCCGAGCACCTGCCCTTGGGACTTTGGTGTTGGATCCCTGCACGCAAGGCGTTTTACACTGTGTTCCCCTAGCGTAAGACATTAAAGGTTCACCCAAAAATGAAAATTAAGTCAATAATTACTCACCCCCATGCTGTACCAACCCCGTAAGACCTTCGTTCATCTTCGGAACACAAATAAAGATATTTTTGATTGAATCTGAGAGCTGGATCAGTCCTACATATACTGCCTAAGGGACTGGCTCTTGACGGCCCATAAAGTCATTAAAGAAAAGGTTTAAATATTCCATGTGTCTACAGCGGCTCAATTATAAGTTTATCAAGCGACGAGACTACTTTTTGTGCGAAAAAAACATACATAACGACTTTATTCCACTATTCCATTACTTCCTTATGGGCGCATGCGCGAGAACTGAGACGAGGACGTTCTCATTCGTCTACTTCTTGTTACCGGCTGCTCCGCTTAGGAGTTTTACCGCCCCCTACCGTATATATATATATATATATATAACACAATTGAAATGCACTTTCTGTAAAGCTGCTTTGAAACAATATGTATTGTGAAAAGCGCTATACAAATATACAATTTGAATTGAACTGAACCGTTCAGATTATCATAGTAAAATCATTTTTATGAAGATGTTTCATGGTTTAAGATTGAATGTCTGGGACAACAAGACATCTATGCATGACATTTGAAAAAAATAATAATAATACATGTAGTATATATATATATATATACATGTAGTATATATATATATATATATATATATATATATATATATATATATATAAGAAAAATCAAGGTAAATATGACTAAAACTGAGAATATGTTTATTGGCCGTCATTTCCGAACGGCTCATATTTCACATGAACGTAAAAATAACTGGATAAAATTAATTTAATAATGTGTAATTTGTGTATATTTAATGCTAACTCTAAAACTAATATTAACATGCTAACATAGCATGATATTTTAGAGGAAAAGGGGGGAAATTTCATTCCCATCACAGTCATTTCCACCACGGTGTTCATTGTGGTGGTAAAGACAGGTTGTGGTGGAAATGATATTGTTCGTGCTAAACAGCAAATTATTTTGGGCTATAATACTAAAACGTTAATGTAAAAAAAAAAAGCATACAATTAATCAAGTTAAGGTAGTAAGAAATATTTTATTATTTATTATTGCTACAATATTGTTGGTAAATAAGAGAACTTGGGTGTTTTCTTGGGCTATCAGATAAAAACGCCAATATATATATATATATATATTATTCAATACAAATCATCGCACCCAACTTAAGGGAAGGTTTCTAGACAGATTGAGAAACCAACTGATACTAAAAAACTGTTTGTAGATATGTTTTTATTTTCTGAAACTGTCTAGCTCAAAGAGTACCATAGTTGAAGAATCACCCATATATAAAATAATAATAAATAAACCCCTGTGTCCATGAATGAATAAACACCCAATATTCATATTAATAAAATACCTCAGTATAGCCACATAACTCTGCTCTAAATCACCAAAAAACTGCAAAGTTAAACATCAAGTCTATTGTCCATCATTTTCAACCTTTTCCTCAGAGTCTTTTCACCAGGGATTGATTTATCAATTGTAAAGCCGGCAGTGGCTGAAAAGGCTTGTGTTTTGAACGCACCCCTCCTCGCCCTGTGCGGTATGCCTGGGGTGAGTGCGCAATTGTTAGTGTTCTGTGTGTTTGGTAATTCTTGTCCATGAATAGTCAAACATGTGGTTCTGCGGGTCAGTGTGTAAATGAGGAGTTTAGCGACTCACACCCAGCACTCGCTCCAGCCAAACAGGGCAAACGAGTTGAGCAAAGATCTTAAAATTCAAACATGGTTACTTGTGGGACTGTGCACAGTCTCTGTTCCAGTGATTCTGCAATTTCTGCATTTTTTGAATGCTTCATTTCTTCAACGATTTCAACCTGCTTTATGCTTTTTTACAATTGTAACTTTCTTTAGTGTGTAATGCTGCTGGTCGAGCATGAAAAAGATCTGCAAAGTTACACAGTCTCTCCAGCAGGAGTTCTTCTCCATATCAGTGTCACAGTTTTGGTCTCCTTGAAAACCTTTATCAACCTTCAAATGGATTTTGGTATAATGTATGAGGGTGGATTATTGATATTGTGTGTTGTGTGTTTCCACTTATTCTGAGAAAACGCTCAAAAAGTCATTTAACTGTCTGAAGAAATACTCAATTACTGTGCATTTGACATTTCTCACTATCTGGCAGAGATATACTTCTCTGAAGCATCTCATTTCCATTACAATCGAGCTTAAACTATTTTATAGAAATGCAGTTGTTCTCTAAAATGCACAGTTAGGGACAAAAAGTGTTACAGTAACATTACAAATTCTTAAAATAAACACAAATTAATGTAAATATCATTATAGGATAATAATTGTTGTTATATATATATATATATATATATATATATATATATATATATATATATATATATATATACAGTATATATATATATATACATATATATATATAAAATACTATAATACAGTATATGTATTAGTAATATATATAATATAATATATATATATATATATATAATATAATATAATATAATATATATATATATATATATATATATTAGTAACAACAACAATAATATTTTTATTAATATATAATATATAAATATTATTATTTGTTGTTATTTAAGTTATAAGAATACATACTGTTCTCTGTATTTTCTGAATTGTCTGGATACTTGTTATATAGTATAGACAAGTTGTTAAAAGTCTAGGTAAGGAGAAAGCGCAAAATTCATTCTGGGAAATTGAAATTAAAAAAAAAACACTTTACTCTGAGAAAGTAATACTTACTTTTTACTCATTTTTAAGAGTTGGTCAAGAAACTAAAGCTGTAAGGTAAATGTTGTCCCAAGTAATTCTTTAACTGATCTTTTGAAACACCCATTCAGCCTGTGAGAACATTTAACTAAAGGCTTTTAAGGTCATTTAATTGGTTCCGCCTCGAACAAACTTACAAAACGTCTAATTCTGAGAATGGTTCCCTTGTATTCTCGTCTAGTTCAAAACACATCTGAAAGCCAAACAAGCACTGGCTTCAGTAAAATGTGTGTCAGCTTTCATTCCAATTCACCCGAATCAGACCTACAAACCCAGATTCTTACAAAGCCAGTGTGCTGATCCAGGATCTGGCTTTCAAAAGGAAAAAAATTGTGAATATGAGAAATATCTGATCCAGCAGCAGTTCTCAAAAAAAAAAAAGGTTTCCAATTCTCGCCCCAGGACACGTCTAGAGGAAGAAAGAGAGATGAAAGAGAGAAAGAGCGATGAGAATGAAAGGACTTACGTGTTACAGGCCGTCATGGCTGGACATGTGTCCCCTGTGCAGAACTCGGAGATTGTGCTATACTGCAGATTTATGAGATTAAAGAAGGTTGTTGCTGCAAAGGACAAAAGGAAAGACATTCAGAGAAGTTGTGACAAGACATTCACTGATATTTCACAATCAATAAAGCTGAAATAGCATCGCAGTCATAGCATGACGTCAGTTCAGAAACGTAGCAAATGAATCATGGTGCCACATAAGATGCCTCTTTTTAGCAGCAAATCCCAAAATGCATTGTGATAAGCTTAGGTGGATGACGCAAGAGAAATGTTTGTTTTATCCAATACTCTAAATGAACAATAAATAAAGTTGTGTAATTCAAAAATGTATTATTTTAACATCATTTGTGTTTAGTTTTATTTGACTATCCTGTCATTAGCTTAGCAAAATGTTAAGATGAAACGTGAACGTTGTATCGTTCGCCAAGTGAAAATAATCCAATCATTTACGTTTTAGTTGACATGTAAACAGTATTTTGTAACACTTAAAAACAAACAAACAAACAAAGAAAAACAGGAAATTTGGTTCATAATGAAATTTGTACTGTTTTTTATTATCTATCCTGTTCTTAGCTTAGCAAAATGCTAACAGCAAACATGAACGTTTTATCATTTGCCAGGTGAAAATAATAAGTCCAATCACTTGGAAGTCATTTTCGTTAGGGGTTTATACTTAAGTTTGTTCAAATCACCAACGCTAAGGACCAGAATTCGGGTACCTTTACACAACAATGATATGCTTAAAACGGAGACGTTTTTCCTTTAAATTTCAGCGTACAAACAACACCATTGTCAAAACGATTCATTCAAATGGATCCGCGAAAACAACTAAAAATGCTGCATTCTGCTGCCAGGCCAATAGATGGCGATGAAACACTATAGACTGAACACATAACAACCAAGTGCATGACGTCATCATCTTCAGAGATTTGCGTTTTGTTGTTTACACGAAGACTGTTTTCAAAAACTTGCACTTTGAAACACTTTTTTAAACGTTTCCAGGCACCCAAAACGCCCTTGTTGTGTAAACAAACGGCCAAAATGCATCAAGTTTTACGTTTTTAATTGACATGTAAACAGTATTTTGTAACACTTGAAAAACAAAACAAACAAAAAAAAAACAGGAAATTTGGTTCATAATGAAATTTGTACTGTTTTTATTATTAAACTATCCTGTTGTTAGCTTAGCAAAATGCTAACAGCGAACGTGAACGTTTTATTGTTAACCAGGTGAAAATAATAAGTCAAATCACTTAGAAGTCATTTCAGAAGGGTTTGTTCAAATCACCAACGCTAAGGACCAGAACTAAGGTATGTTTACACGACAACGATATGCTTAAAACGGAGACATTTTTCCTTTGAGTTTTTACGCGTACAGACAACACCATTGACACCATTCATGCGGATCCGCGAAAACAACTAAAAATGCTGCTTTCTGCTGTCAGGCCATTAGATGGCGATGAAACACTATAGACGGAACACGTAATAAGCAAGTGCATGATGTCATCATCTTCAGAGATTTGCGTTTTGTTGTTTACACAAAGACCATTTTTCAGGCACCCAAAACGCCGTTGTCGCGTAAACAAACGGCCAGAAAGCATAAAGTTTTAAGTTTTTAGTTGACATGTAAACAGTATTTTGTATCACTTAAAAAAACAACAACAGGAAATTTGGTTCATAAAGAAATTTGTACTGTTTATCATTAAACTATCCTGTTGTTAGCTTAGCAAAATGCTAACAGCAAACGTTTTATTGCCTGGTGAAAAACATAAGACCAATTACTTTTAAGTTCGACCTTTTTTTATGCATACACGTACAAACACGTAGCAGACACTTGATAGAGTGCGCAAACACAGGCAGTTGACACATGCGCTCTAGAAATGTTCATCTTTCTCCAGTGTCTGCAGTATTTTTCTCCAGACGTTATGAACGATGAAAATGTCTGTATTCTTTTAGTAAAGTTGCGGCTCTCATAAACCCCTCACAAAAGCGCTTGTCAATGTGGGCGTCTGTTGTTGTTGTTGTTGCAGTCTCCGGTATTTTGTTGTTGTTTCATCTCATTAATTCCACCAAAAAAATTGGTTCATAATTAAAGCAACAGTTCAATTAAAAATGAAAATTCTTCATCCTTTTGAGTTGTTTCAAACCTGTATGAGTTTCTTTCTGCTGCTGAACACAAAAGACGTTATTTTGAAGAATGTCATTAACAAAACAGTCGATGGACCGCATTGACCTCCATAGTAGGACTACATCAATTGTCTGCTAAATGATGACAGAATTTTCATTTTGAAGTGAACTATTCCTTAAAATTCATTCTTTTCACAGCAATAACAATTTAAGAAGGTAGTGCTCTGAAATTGCTTTGTGTAGTTTGGACACACACTAAAATGCGACTGATTTACAAACTCCTGACCGACGGAAGGCTATTTTTAAAGACGGACAAAGACTCTCAGCCTCAAAATACAGGGCAAACACTCGTAACAACTATAATGTTCGGTTAGGAACTCACTGTTGCTGGCGAGCCATTCGTTGAGGTCTATCTCTCTGGCGGGAAGCGCCACCAAATCTTTCAGGTCGAAGTCCATGACCCGTACTTTTGTGTACTCTGGCTCCAAGTAGTGCTTCTTCTCTTCAGCGGGTGCTTTCTTTCCATTGGGCTTCGTTTTGGATTTCCTGCAAGACGGGAGAAAAGAGACACGTTAAGATGAGACAGAGTGGAACAAAGGTGAAGTGTGTTTTTCTCGTTGTCGGTACCAAACGCACAAGCGGTTTTCAAACATTTAAAAATGGCATATGGCGTAACTACTAAAAATGTTCGTTATTTATTATATTTTAAAATGCATTATTTAACGTAAAAACTACTTTTTTAAAACATTATGCAATTCTTATTCATAAATATGAGGTTTTGGGGATTCACACATGACATTTTGAACTGAACAAAAGATAGCACTGTCATTAAACAGTAAAATTATCTGATATTTTAAAACTTTTTGACTTTGACACACAGTCATGAGTGTCTGAAGAGATCTATGAAGTCATTTCCTTAATTTTTTTGTAATTGTTGCATGTTGGTTGCACCACATGACTTGGTAGAAAAAAGATTTATTTATAAATATTAATAAGTAGTGAAATGGAAAAAAAAAGTTTAAGAACTTCTTTTAGGTTTACTTTTTTCCTTTTTTCTCTCCTTATGTTTTCAGAACTTTAGCCCCACTTAAACATTTAGAAATGAAAAACATGCTCAACATACACACACACACACACACAAAAAAAGACTTTTTAAAATTCTTCATATTATGAATTAAAACATTTAAATTGAGTAAAAAAAATAGATTTTATAGTTTGTGATTCGTTTTCCCAAATTTAAACATTTTCATTTAATTTTTTTTTAATTTATGAATTTATTTTTTCCTTTTTTTGTAGTTGTTGACTGTTGGCTGCACCATATGACTTGGTAGACAAAGATTCATTTATGACATTTGACAAAGACATTTAGAAATAAAAAAAACATGATCAACATACACAAAAAAAATGCCTTTTTTAAATTTTTCATATTATGAATTAAAACATTTAAATTGCGTAAAAAAAATAGAGCTTAAAAAAACATTTTCTATAAATCTTACCATTGAGTTTTTTTACTTTAGTACCATTTACTTTAAAATTTACAAAAAAATGTTTTAGTTTCTTTTTACTCATTTAATAATACGTAAGGATTATTCAATTCAATTTGATTTTAACTGTACAATTTCAAATCATAAATCATAAAAAAAGGCTTAAAATCTTTTTTGTTTTTAGTTCAGTTTAGTTTAAAAGAGGCAATTCAAGTCATTGGATATGTAAACCGCATAGATACAATAAATCTACCCTGACAAGAAAGTGTAAGAACTTCCAAGGATTTTGAAAAAACTTCCCAAAGTGATCCAACATCTCCGCTTCTTTGCAGTACACCGCATTTCTTGTCTGTTTCAAACCCCTGTGTCAAAACAGACTTCCAGTGCTAGTTTTAACATGTAAATGCCAGAATCGCATTGCTGTGGCAGATCCCGCAGCTGGTTGGGACAAAGGTTATAGGGGTCATTAAACAGCTAATAACAAGAGTACAGGCACGGACGGGTTACAAAGAATTTACATCCTTTCCTTGCGCTCGCTTCGACCCCTATTTGGTTTATTATGTTTATGTGAACAAATTAGGCAGAGTTTCTCTTTACCGCTCGCTCATTTTAACTCCTTTCTTCCTTGCAAGCCTTAAATCAGCGTTTCGCTTCGGACAAAGGAGTCAAATTTATTGCTCACCCACCAACTTGATATCCTGTTCAGGTCTCTCAGCACTGTAAACATTCCCTCATTCCCAACCCCAAGTTTCTGACCACCTTCACCATTTCCTCTTTTCCACCACACACAGCACTCCATCATCGGAGCAGGAAGAGACCAAAGTCCATAAACAGTGTTTTTAAACTGAAGACAAAGACAAAGGGAATGGTCTGTGAGATCAGCGGGATTCTGGATTACTTCCGAGCGGGAAAGATCATCCATATCAAGGTCTTGAATTGACTCGTGGCAAAGGTCTAAAAGGGTTAATCGTCTGATCAAACATCATTGGAGCGTGGGAAGTCTGGGAAACGTCAACTTTAGTTGCATGTCATTCCATTTAACTACACATGATTAATTGTTCTGGGTGAAACAGGAAATACAATGAAGATACTTCACCAAGGGAATTCACACTATGAGCTACTTTACAACTTGTGGTCAAAGATACTGAAAAATGAAGGAAACATAGACAGAACAAAAAAAGAGGATATTTCTAGTTCCTCTTTCATCAGACGGACTGACCTCATACCAGCAAGCCGCCTCATTAATACATGTTTCTGTGTAATCCACATCATAAGAATAAATACGAAATTGACACATAGTAAAATAGTTGTGTTCTCTTTATGAAATTATTCTAAACGAGGATGAGCTTCGCTTTCCATATTTCAGATAAAATTGCTAACACTTTATTTTGACGGTCACCTTTAGACATTCTGTGTTGACTATAAGTAACGTTGCACCTGTCAGCTAACTCTCATTAAAATATTAATAGATAGCTTAATTTTGATCTTTGTTCTGATCCTGCCCAACTCACATTCTACTGACAATAAGTAACTTTGCAAGTTAACTTATTCTACGAACCCTTACCCTACAAGTCTACTAATACTCTACTACACTCCATCTAAAGAGAATTAGTTGACATGAAGGTGCATCGTTCCCTCTAGTCAACAGAATATTTAAACCATCAAAATAATTGCTCACAAAAAGATTCTCTCGCACTGAAAATATAATTTTTTATATTTTTTTGTATTTTTTGCGGCATATTTGTACACTGTAAAAAAATATTGTTGGTTTAACTTAAAAAAGTAAGTAACCTGGGTTGCCTTAAAATTTTAAGTTGATTGAACTGGAAAAAGTGAGTTAATACAATGAAGGAGATTAATTTAACCATCAGAAACTCAAAATAATAAGTTATCTCAACTAAATAAATTATTATAAAGTTGATTTGACAAAAGAAAATATGTTGTGATAACAAATCTTGAAAATATTTTTTACAGTGTAGAAATTATCCTATTTTCTAAATTTGCTGTAAATATGTCCTGTAAATAAACAGACGCGACTGAATAAGTAATTGTGTCTTCTTTCTTTTGTGAAATAATGCCAAACCACTTTGTTTCTGTGTGACTAATGTGCCATTTTGACACAAATTAATTCATTATAATCAATGTATGACTTTTTATTGTAAACCTGTGGTAAAACATTGATGCTTGGGTTTTGAATATTCAAGAAAACGACAAAAATGCAAGCAAACAGTCACTTTCATCATGTTCGTTTTGCGATCTCGCTGTTTCCAGTGATTTCTTTCTGATTGGTTTTCTGATCAAACGTCCATCTGTTGGGGAAATGATGGGTTAGTGTGATGTTGGTTCCATATTGCCAAAGAGCCACTTTTAAATTTCGTTTTGAAGCCAAAACTCGCCACTCTAGTGATAAACGAAATTGGACTCCTGCTGCTGATCTGTGCGGCGACTCTTGTTCGACTCGCGTTGCATTGAACAGACGCATTAAAGTAGTAATTCACTTTTGAAAAACCTTTTGCTGATAATTTACTCACCCCCATGTCATCCAAGATGTCCATGTCTTTCTTTCTTCAGTCGAAAAGAAATTGAGGTTTTTGATGAAAACATTATAGGATTTTTCTCCATATAATGGACTTCAATGGGGACCAAACGGATCAAGGTCCAAAAGACAGTTTCAGTGCAAACTGCAAACTGTTCAAATGGCTTTAAACGATTCGAGACGATGAATAACGGTCTTATCAAGCGAAACGATCGCTCATTTAAAAAAAAAATAACAAAGTTTAAGTTTTATAAGCTCAAATGTTAGCCTTGCTCGTTCGTGACTCTCCCGTTCAAACTCGTTCATCAAAATGAATGAATCTTTTTCCGAGTCATTTGGTTCATTCAACAAACGAAACGAATTGATTCGGAAAAAGATTCGTTCAGTTCCAGTGAGAGTCATGAACGCGCATCACAGAACAGAGCAAGGCGAGCTTTTGAGCTTATAAAACTTAAACGTTGTTATTTATTTTTTAATGAGCGATCGTTTCACTTGAAAAGACCCTTATTCATCGTCTGGAATCATTTAAAGCACTTTGAACAGTTCGCAGTTTGTACTGAAACTGTCTTTTGGACCTTGAACCGTTTGGTTCCCTTTGAAGCCCAGAGAAAAATCGTGGAATGTTTTCATCAAAAACCTTAATTTCGTTTCGACTGAAAAAAGAATGACATGGACATCAAAAGTTTTTTGAAAAGTGAACAACACCTTTAAGTTTTCAATTATTGTGTCTGTTTTCTAACTAAGCAAAATTATTTTTATTCCTATGCAAAATCAAAATGGCGGTGCTGTGGTGGGCAAGTGATGTAACCGGCTGAACACTGACTAGCAGCAAGCCTAATCTAGACTAAAAACACATCTCTTTAGCCAAGAATTCACATAATACATCTCATAAACTTGTGCTCCAATTATATTAGGCAAAGGCACATGACTATATTGCGTGACATGTTATGAACAGCAGCTGCACTAACTATTCTTCATTTGCTTTTCTGTTTCTAGAGATTACGTCAGCTCCAGTTCGGATCCAGCCTTTTTGGGAGTGACAACATATGTAAATGTTGGATTAACTTCCCAAAAATGCATTCAGTCAGTCCTGAACACACAACATTGGCACAGTAAACAATAGCCATGGGGTAGACTACATTTAATAAAACTTAAATTTGTTCCCCATATACCTTTTTTGGGCAAATGTGTTCACATTGAGGTTCCCATGAATGTGAATAGATTTAAATTCAAAGAGACTAAATAATCTAAGCCTGAATGATTTATTCTTAGCTAAAATGAAGATATGTGAACATTATGGGTCACAAAAAACTCATGTATGTTTCAATAATACTCCAAAAACTAATTCGTCTCAATCATCT
>NW_024122001.1:313551-505128 GCF_016745375.1 Pimephales promelas
TGTTGTTGTTCTGGTCAGCTATAGTGCACTAGTTCAAAAGTAAGTATTAGTTTCTTTATTCTTGGTATGAATTGTTCATTTTTTATTAGCAAAGTGCATCAAATAATTTGTTGTAACACCATGAGTTGTCCTACTCGTCTCCCCTGCTGTCCTGAGATTTGGAAGACGGCCATCATCGCATGGTCCTGCATCCTATCGCACATTCCTGCAGAGGAGCGACAGCATGCACCAACACACTCTGCTCTCGGCTAACAAAACACACGGCAGGGAGCAGTGAAAGCAAGAGGGACATGGATGAAGAAGAGCACTCGGTTTTCAATCTTGCTAGTGAGATTTCATTTCATTTTTGGCTGCAATATACGCAGAATTCGTACAAATTCCGGGAAGGTTTACAATTGGATTCTGTGCAAGTGTGACATCACTATGTCCATTTACAACCGACAAAAAACAAGGTTACATGACGCTTCCCAGAAATGCACATGTAATGTTAAAAGGCCAAAAAGAAAGTGAGCAAAACAGAAAATGTGGGAAACGGCGAGACGTGTTAAAGCATGTTCAAAAGGCTTCACCGCACACGCAGCATTCCAGCGGTTGAAGGATTCAGCTTCAGTTTGAGGATCTAAATACGGGGCAAACAAAAGTACAAACGTATCCTGAAGTCTCGACAGATTAAAATCAAAGTCTCAAAATAGTTGGTTGCAGTTCTAACTTGTACGTCTCCAAAGCAATTGCGCAAAAACTGTCCAACAAAACCCCAGAATCTACACAGAGTAGCGATACAGTTTCACTTGATAACTTTACTACCAATTAACCAAAGAACAGCAATCAACTGCTTGGTGTCCATTCCAAAACCAACAACTTTATCAAATTCACATTTCTGATTTAAACGTTTTAAAGGGATAGTTCACTTTGAAATTAATTTCTGATATGTTTTAGCTTACCTCAAGGGCATCCAAGATGTAGGTGTCTTTGTTTCCTCAGTATTTTCAATTTTGATATTTTTAGGTCAAACCGTTCTTGTCTGTCCGATATAATGGAGGTCTATGATCACCACCTCACATAGCATGCACAGAGAAGTCCAAATTAAACATGTACACATTGATGGCCTAAGACACGAAACGAGCGGTTTGTGTGAGAAAACGAACAGTATTTATATTGTTTTTACCTCTTGTAATCACAGCCACGTCCAAGTACTCTGAGGGCGAGGGCGCTTCGGTCTGCGCAAGCGCGCCGGAAAGCTCCGGAAGTGATCTCTCGCGGACTCATCACAACAATGAGTGATGAGTACGTCACTAAATGTTTACACAGAGATTTCCGAAGTGTTCTCCTTCACTGTGAAGATCTAAACATATTTAGATATATCGAAATTGTCTTCCATTGCAATTTCCTGCACTTTTTCTTCTCCTGCAATTTCCTGCACTTCCGGCGCTTGCACAAACCAAAGCGCCTGTGCCTTCAGATCACTTGGATGTGAATGTGATTACAAGAGGTAAAACGATATAAATACCGTTAGTTTTCTCACACAAACCGCTCGTTTCGCGTCCTGTGCATGCTTTGAGGTGAACCCAGGGTGGACCCCATAAACCTCCATTATATGACTGGCAGACAAGAAAGGTTTGACCTAAAAATATCAAAATTGAAAATACTGCGGAAACAAAGACACCTACATCTTGGATGCCCTTGAGGTAAGCTAAAAAATATCAAAGTGAACTATCCCTTTAAGAGATGTAAATAGAGTGTAAAATAAGAGTGATAAATTCATCAATGTTTATAAAATCAGCCTTTGGTCTTTTCCACTATCAAATGTTTTGTTAACTAGTTAATTAATTCATATTTTTTAAGGAAAATTTCAAAATGAATATCCATATTTCATCTGGAATGTTGTGATGGCCAAAATTCACTAGCATCTAGCATTTAAAATATAGTTTCTATAGCATTTATTAAGCCAAATTAAATCAATTTAAATTAGGTACAGATAAATCTAGTCATTTATCTTTTGGTCAGCTTGTCACATCAGCCACAATCCCTATCAATATTGTTAATTAAAAACAGGTTTAATCATTCTCCCATTTGTCACCTTCAGTTACCATCAATTACAGGGATTTAGCTGAACAGTCATTATGATTTCAAGTGGAGTAGGGGGGCTATAGACTTAAAGATGGGATGCAGCTGTTAATCCATATCAATATCAATTCAAAAAACTAGAAAATAAAGCAGTGGAAAGAACTGGCTTCATTCAGCTTGTGAAAGAGCTTCTGAATGTTGGTAATTATGGAGGCAGAGCCTTTGATCCTTGGATTTGGGGGTAGGAAAAGCTAATCAAGGTCTTTGTTCAGAGAATAAAAAGATGAAAGATGATGAGACAAGCTTCATCAGTGTGGACAGACATTATGTAAAGTAATGAGGTATACATGAACAGTAACGTGCACAGGCACACATCCGAAACAGATGACAAGTTCCAGCAAAGATTTAAAAAGATCATGAGCAAAAAATAGCTATGGGCTAAAAAGCAAAAACAGTAAAGAAATGAAAAGGCAAGACGACCATGTGATGCGAAATTGCACTGGTTAAACCACAAGTTCCATCTGAAAGCACAAATAGTTTCAAAGAGTGGATGGCAGTCTTGTTTTTAAAACAAGAACTTCACCTCCTCCTACTGGAGAATTGCGTCAGTACATCAACCAAGTGGCCAAGCAGTCTATTCAGCCCCTACTGGTAAATGCTGTAACTACACCATCTGTAAAAAGAGCCATTCAAAAGTAGTTTCTCCAGGCACAATAATCATTGCCATCAGGAATGATTCCTTTAGACTGCCTTGAACCTCTAGGTTAAAATTAAGTTTAACCATCAAACATCATCAAACTTGCATCATTAAGCAAAACCCTGGACTTTTACTTGTGCTTAAACAAAGGTATTTTCTTCAATATGTACTCTACAGCACAGAGATTGACAAAGACATGTTTTAATGAGCTTTTGGGCGTCAATATATTGTAAACAGAAGCACAGAAGCAACAGAAGTCCAATACAGAAAGACCTTAGTGCGCGAAGGCCGAATAAGGCTGAATGCTTAGCTGCGGGATGTGATGTTTGTACATGAAACATGCTTAAGACAACGGTACAGTTGTGCTACTGAATACAATGCCTTTTTTACCAACTTGTTGAGGGGTACAAGAAAAGGAAACTCTCTCTCAGACAGCGACAGCAGACAGCGAATGCATATTGACCCTAATGGGGTCAAATGCCAAACAGTAAGGACTTTCTGATAACAGCAGTGCTACAAATCTGGAAGTCGAGCTTGAGGACATGTACTCCAGCTGTTTTCCGTGCTATTTTAGGCCAATCACTCTGTGGTTATGTTCCTGTCCCAATTCCTTTTTTGGCATGTAAATGTATAACCACCCAGGAACCGTAATTTGGCCCTTAATTGCCTTCAGATGCTCATTTCCTGAAGCCTTTCCCGATTCTCCTTAAGCAGGTCTTCCACTATCCGGTATTTACATAAACATCTCCACCCAGCCTCACAGAGATGAACAGGAGATTCATTCAAAGCTTACCAATTTGTACACATCTTAATCATACTCTTCATTTTTTTTATTAAAAAAAAAAATTGACATACTCAAAGAAACAACCTCAGAATAACTGGGATTGAGAGTCTATTCAATACAAAGCATTGTCATGTGAAAGGCTCTGCCTTATGTTTTTATTGGCTTTGGAAATGTAAACAGCTGCTCAGCTCAGGTGTGAGGCTCATGGAAACTGTTATCCTCTAAGTAGCTTAGGTGCCTCTGGGAGGAAGGTAGTTTCGAAGAAACTCATCCAGCCAGACCCCGGAGCCCATTGGTATCATCCCTGAGGATGCTGGATCCACAACAACAGAATGTTGTGGTTCAGAGCCTCATCCGTGTAGCCGATGCCAGGTAAACATTAAAATAGCTTTCCTAGTCATGACAAACCCGATGCTGTTCTGGCCAACCATTTTCTGAAGTTCCAGTTCTTAAATCTCAAGACTGACATGCTTTCAATTAGATGTGATAAACATAGAACGGAAGTGCAGAGGACACGGCTACATACTTCGGAAGGAAGCAAACCTTTTATGCTTACCTGTCCTGGTTACTTATGCTTATCATTGTCAGATCTGAACAGCAAAAACGGAAAGAATGACCATCAGACTTTTGTCAGATCACCAAAGCGGTCTAACACTCAAAAGGCCAATTTATACTTCTGGGTCGAGGGTACGGCGTAGGCTACGCCGTCGTGAGCATTTATACTTCTGCGTTCAAGTCTTGGTTGCTCTGCAGTACTGCTCCGAAACGCTAGTTGGCGGCGGAAGGTTTTAATGTTCCACTGTGTTTAGATTCCTCGCGGCTAGGTTACTACAAGCAATGGCGACTGAAAGAGAGTGTATCATGTTGGAGTTGGAGCTTATTGAGGTGGAAAAACAGTTCGTTTTAGTGAAATTACTAAAACTAAAAGGCAGAAACGAGAGACGACGTCGGAGGAGATGGTACATGCGGAAATGCGTGACTAAGTGCGGAAATGCATAGGAGGAAATGCGATGCTACCAAGTCGACCAATCACAGATCTTGCGGTCTGCGTCGTCGCGACGTGTAGTTACATTTTTGAGGAGGTGCGCGTCAGGCTACGGCGAAGGGTACGCGGTATGGTACGAGTCTGTGCGTATGCTATGCCGTACCTACTGCACGCACCCTACACAAAAGTATAAATTGGCCTTTAGTATGGACACAAACAAATCTATCGAGCTGGTCTCTTTAATGAGTGATAATCTCCATAATCATAAAATGTATTCAGTTACTCCTTTTCCACCAAAAAAAGAACTGGTTCGGACCTGGTGCTGGTTCAAAGTTGGTTCGGAGTTGGTTCAACTTGCGAACCCGTTCAGAACCTGTTTGTTTTTCCACCGACTAGAGCGCCCAGGGAACGACGTCGTTACGTCACTGTGTACGTCGCCATACGTCTTAGCTAGAAACGCTTGCAAGTACAACATTACTTTGGGATTATCTCTAACTCTTGTACCAAGAAGGCTTTAAAAACAATTGAAATATGTAAGTCTTTAAATCTTTTCGTTCGATATGTAATCTTTTTCTGATAAGTTGTACCCCTGTCTTGTGTCTTTTTTTTCAGGTACCGGCTCTCAAAATGCTTTGGTGTAAAAGGGGCTAGTGACTAACTAGAGTTCAACGAATACCTGAAATCTGACACAACTTTGAGAACAAAGGGGAAATCTACAGGTGTGCTCTCTTAGCCCAGAGGTCTCTTGAACAAAACTCTTGAACATCTTTCAAAGATTTGATGACCTTTAGAAACTTTTGTGATTCTATCTGGGAACTCAGTTTCCTGACAAAATGATATAAACCTGCGCACCTTGACTGAAACTGTGTAGACACCATCCAATCTGTGAAATTATATGCCATTTAATCTGTGAAACTGTCTAGACACCATACAATCACTCTGGAACTGGTGATTTCAGCAGTTCTTACCATTTGTGTATAGGCATTCGACGGTTAAGGAGTCGTCCAAAGGCACAACATCTGAAGCCAAAACTATATTCTACAAGAGGTAGGATTTTCCGTAATCTGTTATAAGCACAGTGTGGGATTGCTGAACCACTCTGTGCAAAACTGACACTTTAAACAAACAACAATCACTCCTTTAAAAAAAGAAATGGTTCAAAAGAGGTCATTTATAAAACTGGACCAAACAACCCTCAATGAAGGCACCATCTATCCTCTATATACACCATCGTAACATCTCTTCAAAGAATTTCACTCATCCAGTTTACACCTCCAAATAGGTAACTCCCATGATGATTAAAAAAATCCCTTGATGTCAAGACGTGTAAATAGGGTTAAATGTCGAGCTTTAAAACTTATGCATGATGTAACCTTATGCATGATGTAACCTTGACGCACATGTGCAACTAAATGGGTCCATCAGAGTGCAAGCATACCTTAACAAACGAGGCCCCCAGGCATTTCCAACGGGATGACGTCACAGCTGCGACCTCTGGATGTTACGTAATAGGAACCTGC
Source organism: Pimephales promelas (assembly GCF_016745375.1). The sequence goes on from NW_024122001.1 coordinate 319,602, forward strand.
TGTGATGAGCAATACTGTGTTCCTCCTTGTAATTCTCCTCCAACAAGAATCTCTTGTCTGCTAAATATAGAAAGGCTTAGCACTGCAAAAAAACCATCACTCCCGTTATGAGATGTGAACATTATCAAGCTAAGGGAGTGGTGAGGACTTCTGTGGACTTGCGGAAAACTAACCTCCCTCAATTTCACCACAACTTATCACTGATAGTTAAAAAGGTAATGAAAGGGTCATTTCTGTCAAGTATGAACAACATCTATAAGGCAATTAAACAAGTACTGGGAGGGGTGGACATGTGGCTTGCAGAGTACCGCCAAAACAGATTATGCCCTACACTACTTAAGCATTATTCTTTGCTGATGTGATTAGTTGTCGAACGGCTGGATGTGTGCAGAGTCTCCAGCGGAGGTGGGAATGAATGGAGTGACCTTGGATGCTGCTGATGCTGATTAAGCATTATCACTTGCTCACGCTGCAGCTCGGGATGCTGAGGAAGAGCAAGAGTGGCATCGCTGCAACCCGATATATTGAAGTGGGAGGAGGCGCTTACATAATTTCCACACAAGAGAGGGAAGGGGGCATGACAGAGGGGAATTGGGAGGCTACGGACAATATGACAACATTATTCAATGCTGACAACATACAACAAAATGGTGGATAAATATATATATTATATATTATGATCATAAATACACTTGTTAAATACAATTAAATTGTACAGTACAATCTAGTATATCCTACCTTTTGAGTAATTATTTTATAGCTGATATGATGGCTATCTTGTAGTCAATAATTGTATCCCTTAAAACTCATCTTTGATCACCAAAATTTCTTATTTAAACGTTTTTTTCCTTGAAAAAAAATAGCTTGAATGCAACTACACCCTCGCCTCATTTAGTATACACGGTTCTATGAACCCAGTTCAAATGAGCCCCACCTCCACTCACTCATACCAGCTCAGAGATCCACTCGTTAATGATCACACGTTGACGTGATTGGTTAATTTACAAGGTAGTTTGTGACGTCAGAAATTCAACACCAGCGATCTCCAAACAAGTTTTTGAGACTGTCTTAAATATTATATTTTTCCCTTATGCAATTGTACATGGTTTGTCTTAAAGTCCCCGTGAACAGGAAGTTGCAAACGATTTTTCTCCAGTGCTATGACGTATTTCCAAGTGAAATGGAATATTGAACAGGGGCAGGGTTTTACTCTAGCGCTCCTCCTCTCCATCTCTCGCTCATAGCAAACTAACGGTTTGAGGGGAGTGGTTAAGCGTTTCCCCACCCAAACTGTGAAACCTACGTCATCAGAAAAAGAAACCGTTCCAGACCGGAAGTAACTTTTCAGATTTTGATTAAAGTCGTTTGATAAACTTAAGATTGAGCCACTGTAGTCATTTGGACTATTTTAACAATGTCTTTAATAACTTTTTGAGGCCGGCAAGTTTCAATCCCTCAAGAAGCCTATGAACTAGTATGGAGGAGTGATCCAGCTCTCAGATTTCATCAAAAATATCTTAATTCCTGTTCCAAAGATGAACGAAGGTCTTACGGGGTTGGAACAACCTGAGGGCGAGTAAATACTGACAGAATTTACATTTTTGGGTGAACTAACCCTTTAAGTACAGTTCAGTTTAGTTCTTCTGGAACCTGGCTTAGAAAAGTAATTGAGTGTGAAATTAAGACCAGTTGACTGGAATTGATCAGACTGAAGATTTTAAGAAACTACTACTAGACAAAAGCAACATGGCCAACAACTGCCAATATATTGTAATTTGAATACAATCCAAATTTCCACCTTCCTAATTAAACAGTTACTTTTATAGAAGTGGGACCCTAAATAAAGTATTCCTCACAACGCGCATTTCATTGAAAAGAAAACCTCTAAAGATCATGAAAATAGAGCTTAGCTTCCCAAGACATGATCGTCATTAGAGATTGGGCCAAAGCCAGAGAAGAATGCAGACAGTAGGAAATGGCAGCCGACACAGACAGTCCAATCAAAGCACATCAAATTAAATAGACGACCCAGTCAGATTGCATAGCAGATAACAACATACTCCAAAACCAGACAGCGCTGGAATATTTTTATGCACACTTCCATAACAGATCACTTCCATGAAAAATCTTACACCACATTTTGACCACCTTTGAGGAAACACCAAATGGAAAACTACCGTCACTCAACAAATCTGTTTACACGATCACAAACAGGATGCGATTACAGATTATGAGAGTTGGACTTCGCCTATAAACAAGTTTAGCAACACTATATTTGATACAGTGGGAACTTTGCAAGGATGCATTTTCCATTCATCCAAGTCTTGACATGGTCACATGTAACAGTTTCCATCTACACACAGCTTATTAGTGCAGTTACTGCAACTTGAGAATAACTTTGATTGAAGTTATCTAAACATCAGACACTATACAGAGGCTAAACAGTTTTTGCGGAAAGCAGGTGTGTCTAAAACCAACATCCCAGAGAACAGTTGCAATTGGCAACGTAAACCTGGCAGACTAAACAACACCACCTGACGACGGTGTTATAAAACAAAACAGTGTTTGGATAATGAACTAAAAAGACGTGAACTCCTTACACACCGGACAGCTAAAAACATTTCAGCCGCAGAAGACAAAATAAACTGCCAGACCTTGATGGTTTTAGCTTTCCAAGCATAAACATTAACTGCGAATCAACACAAAGGTCTGAAAGGAGACGGAAACATGAAGGAAAGATAAAGAGTGTAGATGGATCAGCAAAAGAAACCCTCAACCTTTTAATCAGATACATCTGGTACTTTTCACTTTGGACGGGATCCTTGAAAAACCATGGAACTTCAGAGATTTGTTATATATAGCAGTACCGCAGTAAAATAAAACTACAACCACATGTAAAGGGAAAAATGGAAACAGCATCTCTCAAGCCTTCCATGTGAAGAGCTGTTGGTCTGTTAACATTCACTAACTTTCGAACAGCCCCCTTGCTTAACTTTCCAAATTGAGGTAGAGGTCGAAACTAACATTGGAAAGGGCAAAGTCTGCCCTTAGCTGTAGGGAAAAAGCAAGTTTGGGAACACAGTGTCCAAACCAACATCGGTCCGCAGCCCCCACGCTCTACAAGCTGCATTGATTCTGAACTTCAGCTATCTGCTCTTTCTCTCGCTGAAGGTCCTACAACGTCATGCTTGATCTCTGCATAGCCTGGCACAGCTTCAAGAACATCCTCAACTCCAAGGCAGTGGAGGAAAAAAACACACAGAAGAGGGTGATAAATCATCCCAAAACTGGTACCTGTAAAAGAAGCAGTCACAACACACTAGAACCCCCATGCAGCTTGTGAAGTCGGCAAGTCCTGTCCTTTGTTGCGCTGGCTTTAAGATGTAGTACTACAGGTGAGTGGCATCCGTTAGAGCGGGAACTCTTGGCGTAGCATCCTCACAAATCTGCAGTGGAGCCCCAAACTGTTTCTCCCTCACACTTTCCTGTTTCCCGATCTGTTTTCAGTTGCTGGACTGCACACAGTCGGGGCTTTGTTAGGTGGTGATTTCCCTTGCCGCGGTGAAGACAGAACAACACTTCAGTCAGCAAACAAATACAAGCGCCCGCAGCAGGCGAGCACAGCGCATACAGTCGCTCAGCACTTGTGTGTTCCTCTCTGCTGATACCCTCAGTTTTCCCCCTCCCATCTTCTCTCTCTCTCTCATTCTGACGCTGTCTCTCTCCCTTTCCTCCCCGTCTCATTCTCCCGTTGGCTCTGACTTTGAGGCGGGAGCGTTGGGTTGGCAAATAGACTTGCTGCAAACCGATGACGGCCCACTGCAGGAATATTCTGAGCCAGGAATTTTTTAAGGGCCCAAACAGTCCCTGCAAATGGTGCTGTTTCTTTCCAGGAAAACTTTCTCAATCCTCAAAAAAAAAAAAAAAAAAAAAAACGATAAAAAATACACTCTGCGTGGGTAAGTATCTCAAGATAAGAGACCAGTTTGGGGGAATGACTCTGGAAGCAAAGCTAGTAACAAATATAAATACTTTTAGGGCATAAAGAGTTACAGGGAAATAGAGAAAGAATGACTTTCTCTTACATTAACAAATAAAATCAAAGAAAGTGATTTTTCTTTTCTAAAAAAAGAAAAAAAAGGATGATCTATCGAAGCTGAATCCCAAACATTACCTGTCTCTCATTGTTCAAACAAACAATTAGTGAAACAACTATTCCCGAACTCACGCCATTGGTTGAGATTGACAGAGCTGCATCCTGATTGGCTAATTTGTGCTGTCTGATTTTGTTTTTCTGTTTACAGAGCTTAGAGTTAATGGGAGTTCTTTTTAATGCCTTACTGGGCTTGAACAGTCAAATACACAAATGTATATGCCAAAATGCCCAAGTAACCTCATTAACAGTCATCTATGTTAACTTAAAAATGAATGTAATTAATTGAGAAAGAAAGCGCACGTTTACGTATCAGTATATTAGATCAGTGCATTCGCTCTTAAAGTGACAGCAGTCAAATAAATCCACTTTGTTCTATTGTATTTTTTTGTCATTTCTTTTGATCCTATTTTATCACTATTTACTTGTCTGTAGTGAGCATGAGGTTTTTTTCTGATTTTGAAATTGGTGGAAAGAATTTAGAATTTTCAATAATTTTATATCACAAAAACTTTATGTAAAGCAAAAATAACTATATTGTGTGACATAGCGTTATCATGAAAAAAATGTTGTCACATCGTGATTCAAGATTTTGGTCATATCGCCCATCAAACTATTTTTCATCCCCAAAAAATTATGTTGACATTTAACAACACATTCCAAACAATTTTTTTCTCCATGTAAAAGAAAAGGAGAAATTCTGAACAATCTTTATGTAGATCTTTATCATACGACATAGTTAACGGCAACCATGTGTCAAGCACCAAATAGGCCAAATATCACAATAAAAGCACCATGTGACTCATCCACTTTATTCCAAGTCTTCTGGCAAACAGATGCACATTGCTATTCATTGAGTCTTAATTCCATTTTATCAATGACCAGTGCGTCAATATGTCCACACCAGCTTTGAATACGATCAACGCTTAACCGTACTTGCTCGACCAACAAGAAAAAATCTCATTCTTGGACTTTACGGAGTAAGGACTTGACAGAATTTTGTTAATACAAGATCTTTCCAAAAATGTATGCAGCTCTTGATGGAAATAAATGTTGTGTTGTTATGTCCAGCAAGAGGTGCATCATTTTTTTTTGGTTAAGATATTGTATTATCAATGCAAGAGTCCAGCACATCCCAAAGACTTTCAATGAATTTAAGACTCAGAGGTGCCAATTCATGAGTGAAAAATAATGATTCTTCATGCTCCATCCCAACCATTCTTTCACAATTTGAGCTTGATGAATTTTGACATTGTCTGGAAAATGGCCATGATGTGTCTTCATAAATGGTTGTTTAAGATATGAAAAGCAACACACTCCATCAGTTAGGGTTAAAACTGTTGCCAAACATATAACAGACTAGAAACACAATCATGGCAATAAAGATCCAATCATAGACTCTTAAGTCCTAACAGATACTTTTTTTGGCAGTAAACTGTAATTGCATGGGAGGGAACAAAAATGAAACCCTCTTTTTGTGTTCCAGTGACGGTGACTAGAAAAATGACAATTATCTTTGGGATAATCTATCCCATTTATGATATATGTCAGTTTAATAATAAACAAACCCATCACCTACATAATAGGCTGTTTGGCTTTCTTAAAAATTACTAGAAGATAAGAGAAAATCCCCATCACCTTGTTATACATATTATTTTTGTAGCAAATAAATAGCACATTATATTGAACACAAATGAAAAAAGCATATTGCAAGCAGTCTCTTTATTGTTTCTGTATACATATAAATAATATGCCTACAGATGATCAATTACCTAACCACAGAAAAAGATTACGTCACCCATTGTGTCAATCTAAAGCCACTGAGGAGCTATACCTCAAGCCTCAGAGTTAAATCTTAGCTCTCTCTGCATAAAGCCGTGACCACAGTGATCTTCTCCCGGACTCAATGACGTTATACCTAGCAGCACAAAGTGATTACGGAGCAGAAGCTCTGGAAACTACAGCGCCCGAGCTGTGATAAGAACCTTCCCTTTGCTGCAGAGAATACAACTATTTTCTTCCAGATCTGGCCAGGAAGAATTACCATTTTTTGGGGAAGGGAGAAATCCTAATGAGCAGAGAAAGTGCATGTGTCTTGTGTCCTAATGATCTGATCTGACTGTGAATGGACCGGTCACTCAGAGCCTTAAATGCTCGACTCACTGAATCCAATGAATAACATTTGAGGGGAGGCAATAGGAACGAATGATGCTATGCATTCGTTTCAGTTCTCTCAAAGGAAATGGGAACAAAAGAAACACCCTGCCTTCTAAAAGCATGATGTACAGGTTTACTGGTTTATCTCCCAGAAAATAAACCCCTGAGTTTTGTTGTGAAAACGTAAACGTTTAACAACTTCGTAAACTAAAACAACGCTGCAAAGCCAGGTCGTACGTTTCTGCGGGCGTGCGTTACTTACTAAACACGAAAAGACAAAGGTGTTCGTTCGTTATGACATCAATTTAAACGTTTTTAAAAGAGTCTCATTCAGTGGGAACGCGGACTATTCAAACGCCCAGCGTGACCTGACGGAAGCGCTCAATCATGGAACATGTGGCTTTAGCGGAATCGAACGTTACAATTAAATTCGAAGTCGAACGCAAAACGGTTGTCATGAATTTAAAAACAAATGAAGCCAATTCAAATTCCCGCAAGAAACCCATAGGAATCATTAAACGAATGATCGATATTTAAAGTGCTTACCTATTTAAGGTGTACGAACCGTTCCGTTTAAACCTCATTTTGGATGATAAAAGTTTGACGATTAAATCCAGAACTGTAAAATAATAAGACTGCAAACGGAGTACGTTACAGTAAGCTGCTGAAACACAAAGAGAGAGGGGAGTCCTGTGGACGAGACCGCCTCTAATGTCCGTTTGTCTCGGTAGGACTGGCTTAAAATCAGACAGGGGGATGAGAAGGAGATTAACAACACTTCATTGTGTGTCTGTGAAGTTATTTATGGTAATAAAACGTTGGGTTTTGTCAGAGTTATGTTCTTTCGGCGAAACCGCGGCATGGATGGGGGGAGTTTGATTGCATTCGGGAAACTGACAAACAAAGGCGAGCGTTTGAATCAAGCCAGACGAATGTTTAACATTAAGTTTAAATATGCTGCATGTGTGTGTGGGTAGAGTGAGAGAGAAAGAAACATGTGGAGTCATACAACAACCAACTTCTTAATTTGTCTGGTTCCAACAGTAAACACGTTTTCACCGTTTCCCAAGCATATCAGGACGAGAAGAGCTAAAAATAACCATAATGATAGGCTACTTTAGGATCTCAACCATGAGACCCCACCCAATACACTGGTTCCGTTTAGTGCCAGACTAAAAATAGAATCAGACCAAAAGTGAGAGCAGTACAGCTCTGCAACAAAAAGATTTTCCATGTGTCCCGGAGAAAGATAAGTGAGCTAAATCAAGCCCTATAATACAATAAAACTAATTAATCTAGAGATTGTCATGGAAAGATGGTCTCTCTTTCAAATGTAGCCTGTTTTTTTTTCTTCTTAAAAGTGTTATTTATTATATATTTTTAAGTAACTAAATTATTTTTTTAATAATTAATTATTTTTCTACAAACTTAAGATATTAAGTTTGTAGAAAAACGTTGCTGCCCGATTTAATTAGTTTCTACTTACATTACATTAAAATATGAAAATATGAGAAACTTATTTTGATGAGTTAAAGCAATCTAAAAACATATATATATATTATTATTTTTTTTTTTTACACTGAGGGCAATGTTGGCATTCAATGTTGTCACTTTCTTATGAGCCTATAAGGGCCATACACCGGGACGGATATCGGCGCACGTTATTCACCAGTTTTTTCAACGCGTTTTTTTGTTCACACCCAAGCGATTTTCACTGATGATGAGCCGAGTGAACATGCAAATTCATTCCCTGTCATTAGATGGCGCAAATTGTTCTGCAATACCACTCCATTTCTTTTATCAAGATGTTTGTAGTCGCTGTCGCGTTTGTCATATAGTTCTTTATGTTCCAACACCAACGAGACCAGCAGCTCTACATTCATCTTGCCTTGCATCTTCCTCGTCTTATTTCTTCCTGGCAGTGTAGACAGCAACCCTACTTGGTCATAGACAGTAGAAGAAGTGGACAGAGCGATCTCATTGGAACTCCATTGAGACGATTGAAGCCCGTTTGTGGCGATTTTTTAGCACTTCCGTCCTAAAACTTCCACTTCCGCAGGACAAGCCGACGCGCAGACTCAAACTGAGCTTGACGACGTAGATGTGACGAGAGCATCCCGTCTGTCTTCTAGAGGCTGTTGCATGAGAAATCTGAATCATTCCCTTCCGAAACTTGTAGAGGCGGAGAGTGTGAGTAGGAGCTGTCCATGAGCTAGGAGAAGGAGACAATTTTGCTAGGTATTCTGATGAATTATTTTGTCATTTTGCCTCCACGATTCCACGATTGCGCGCAAGCTTCTTCTCCTGTCCATACAGTAATCTCTCTACAAGTTAATGGAACATTTTATACATTGTTGTATTTCTTTAGAAATAAATAAAGGACAAATGGGGTCTTCAAACGCCTCATATGTAAAGTTATTCACTGTCAAAGTGACGCCAAAATTAATGGGAGTCAATGGGAATGCTAACGCAAGTGAAGTTCTGCTACAGGATGGCAGCTCCCGCGAGGCTTCAACTTCCGGTCGATGGATTACCCCCTTGTACTTGGCGTAGATCTTCTTCTCCGTTACTTATGTGTGCTCCTCACGACTGTTTTGTGTTTGAGCGCCCCCTGTAACTTCAGAATCTCCAAACACGTGAGCAAAAGCGCCAATCTCATTGGTTGAATAGTTTTTGACGCGACGTGTCAAACAAAAAAAACGAACCCGAGGCGTTTTTAAAAAAATTACGTTTTTACGCATGGTGTTTTCCGCGTTGGTGTGCACACTCATATTGGTGCCCTTTGTTTAGTCACAAGGCATTAAATGTCAGCGAATATCGTGCGCGAAATGCGTGAATATCAGCGCGTGTTATTCGTCAGCGTTTTTCAACGCGTTTTTTGTATTCACACCCAAGCGATTTTCGCTGACGATGAGCCGAGTGAACATGCAAATTCATTCCCTGACATTAGATGGCGCAAATTGCTCTGCAATACCACTCCATAACAGTTCTCTTTTATCAAGATGTTTGTAGTCGCTGTCGCGTTTGTCATATAGTTCTTTATGTTCTAACACCAACGAGACCAGCAGCTCTACATTCATCTTGCCTTGCATCTTCCTTGTCTTATTTTTTCCTGGCAGTGTGGACAGCGACGCTACTTGGCGTAGATCTTCTTCGCCGTTGCATATGTGTGCTCGGCAAGACCATTTTGTGTTTGAGCGCCCCCAAGTTGTGTTTTATTGTAACTTCAGAAGCTCCAAACACGTGAGTAAAAGCGCCTCATCAAAAATCTCATTGGTCGGATAGTTTTTGACGCAGCGCATCAAACTAAAAAAACGAACCAGAGGCGTTTTTTTTAAAATGACGCTTTTACGCGTGGTGTTTTCTGCGTCGGTGTGCACACTCACATTGACGCCCATTGTGTAGTAACAAGGCATTAAACATCGGCGAATATCGCGTGCAAAATTCGTCCGGGTGTGAACAGGCCTTATATTGTTGGATCTAGGTCACTTTTTTTTAAATCTCTGGTTTCAAAAGTAAAAGGTCACAATTTAAACCAGAATAAAATAAGAAATTTAAGAAATCTATTTTCAAATACATTTAATATTTCCGTATGAATTACCAAAATAGTTATGTTTTCATTTGAGAAAATGATGAAAGCATATTCACCATCCCCTTAAATAAAGTCCCACAAATTGGCTTACAAATGGACTAACATCCTCAATTAAATAAAACATTGAAGCAGTGAGGTTTTCTTTCCCATTTGTTGTGCTGGACTCATGCATTCATCCCATGTGTGGTTCTGTTTAATTTCTTTGAATTGTCCTGTCCTTAATTCAAATTCCCACTCCTCATCCTGACGGACGGTGGACGGGTGTGGGGAAATCGATTCAAATGCACACTCATGATTTGAAAAGTAGCCAGTTCTTAAAGGCTTGCCCGACTCTGCAGTATGATACAGAATATGATGAATGTGTAGGTAAGTCTCTTGCAGAGAGCTTGGCTGGCAGGACCATCATTATAATTACAGCAAGCTGGCAGAGTCCCGAGGAATCAATCCCTGCAACTGCAGAAAGAGTTATGCAATCCTCAGCGAGAACCAGTACAGGACAAGCCAGCCGAACAGTCCTGGGACAGACTGCTGTTTACTGTGGACACACACACACACACACACAGAAGTGGCTGAAAAAAATACTGTGTAAAACAGTAAAATACTGTAAAAATGCTTTCGTACTACAGGTATATACGGTGAATAAATGAGATTGATCTAACCGTACATTTAATGTAATTTTACAGTAAAGTAAAATTTTACAAAAAAAATTATAGTACAGTTTTTGGAAGTGAAAAAGTTATTGTTTAATTTACAGTTAAAAAAAAAAAATTCCCAGGGTGATGCTTCACATTTTATGTAGTTTTGTTGAAATAACTTTCTGCATAGTTTTTTTTTTAATCATTTAACTACATTAGGGTTTAATGTTACATTTAACGCTGTTAAATTAATGTTTACTTCATTTTTAAAAATTAATGTGTGGTACCATTATGGTGTTTAGTGTTTGTGTGAATGGTGAATAGTGTGTGGAATATCTGCTTGTGATAAGCTTTGAATCATCACGTGACTCTCGTCTCCACTGTGATTGGTGATTGTCAGAGATTAATAAAGGTGCAAAATAGATAATAGATCAGTAAATTAACATTATATCAGAAACAATTAAATACGTTTTTTGTTTGTTTACTGTAAATTTAGGTTTAAGACTGTAAAACCTCAAATGTCACTACCGTATTTTTGAGTAAATACGTTTTGTTTTGTTTTTACAGTATATACTGTAAAGCTTTGGTTGCTGTTCTCCTTTTCTCTAATATAATAAGCATAAAAGCTAGTTTAGTTAGAAATTATTAATCTGGACTAAAAAATTTAAACGTCTAAATAAAAGGGGTAAAAAAGGGGGGTCGGGGTAATGGCTGTTTTGGCAGAATTTATGCTTAATATCATTTTAGAGACGGATTGGGAAACTTTGCCTAGCAGACTGTTACAAAACTCCAGTGCAAGTCTCCCTCATGCTCCATCCATCATTCGGGTATGAGGAAAATGTCAGATTCTAGAACAAGATGGAAGACCAAGAAAAAAACTTCCATCATAAAATAAAAATAGCCAACAGCACTCAACAATCTTTAGTTAACAAACACGAAAAAGAATCTTGCTCAAAGGGATTACAGATCTTATTAACTACAAATCTTATTATTTACTTATTAACCTGAAACTAAGTAAACTTTAAAGATGGCTAGTAATCATGTCAATTAAATTTTTACTACAATTTGTTTATTTAATATATTTGTGTTTACAAATGATCATTAAGACATACATTTAATAACCAAGACAATACATTCGAATATCTTTTTTACATAATACATAAAACATAACAATATTACAATGTGAACAGACAACTTGACAAAAGAACATGTAACTAGCTGGTTCTGACAGAATTTTAATAAATGTTTAATTAATTAATTATGAATGAATTATTTTTTTAATCGGTTTGAATGAATGAACAACAGAGCTGAATAACAGTTCAATAGTTACTATTGTATTATATTTTAGATGCAATATTGTCTGCTTTTACAATTTTTTTCCAATGAAAATATTACTTATAAAACCAGAGCAGAACTGTAGTGCCTTTCTGAACAACACACAGCAGTGTTTCGTTTCGGAATGAATCTGGTTCACCCGACTGATTCGCTTAAAACACAATGATTCAATGGCCCATTCATAAAGAGATCCATTTACTTAGTTCCTGAATGAATCAGCCGTTTGGACGAATCAAATGAATGAATGCCTCAATAACTTAACTAATTTTTCAATTAGACATTTACTGACAACTACTGGCAGCTTTAGTTTCTTATTAAAGTATCATTTCATTATTTAAAAAAAAATATTTTGGGGATAGTTTGCCCAAAAATTTTAATTCTGTTTATTTACATTTAGTCATGTCGTTTAAAATCTATGTAAAAGAATGTTGGTAGCCAAGTTGTTTTGGTATGTAAATACATCAAAATACCAATTAAGAAAAAAAAGCCGTTTATTAGTAATAAATTATATGTTGAATCAAATGTTGATTCTAATAATAAATATAATATAAAATAAATAATGATAAATAATCTTTAGTAATAATCTTTTCATGATTTGCGATTAATCGGCACATTCAATTCATTAAACTAAAATGTTTAAGCCCTAATACGGCCCTAATATATATACACGTATACATTGTGCACAGCTGTTCAAATGTTTGGGACTGGTAAGTTTTTTATGTTTTTAAAAGAGGTCTCTTATGCTTACCACAAGCATTTATTTGCTTACTATTTTTTTATTTGATAATATTTTAAAATGTATATATATATATATATATATATATATATATATATACACACACTAGCATACATATAAACTTCTATAATTCAATGTTAGGCTGCATAGACTAGGTCAGCCAGAACCAGGAACACTTCCCATAAATCCTGATGTACTTGTTACATCATAAGAAGAATGGTGTCTACGCTAATATTAGTCTCTCTATTTATCCCGAGGTATACCGCAGTCCGTCGGATCCAGGCCATATCCAGATCTGATGAAGGACCTGCGCCCGGACACGTCAACAACGCATTGCTGAAGTGTCAACTAGTCTCTCCTCTGTGAAGGCCCTTTACCTCTGTACAGATACAACATTGTCGGGATAATTCCGGTTCACGTGGAAGCGATTCTTTATTATAAATTTATTATAAACTAAGGCCAGACAAGTAGTTTGCAGAGGGTTGGTTTGTAAAGAAGGACTACACGCCTGCGCATATGTAAGGGTTAATGCCCGACGAGGTTCACGCCTCGCCGTCGTCCATTAAAACCTGACAATGAACACCTCGGAGGGCATTAACCCGCTTATACCATGGTCACTTGCCAAATAAAACATTTTTAAAACATTAGTTTATATTTTAATTAGGCTAAATCTAGTTTTTACAAATAATAACTTGCCTGACGGTTTATTTAGCAACCGGAGATATTTATAGTTCGCTCAGCTTGTAGAACCCCTCAGGTTCAAAAATGCTTTTTTTTTTTTCACGAAACACAAAGGTAGGCATAGTTATTTTTTTATTACACATAAAACAATTAATCAAACAAAAATAATAAAAAAAAACACAGCGATTTGCGCTTATAGAGGGCAATAAATTAATCAGATCAAAGAGAGGGTAATTTGCCTGTGATAGCTTTTTTATTTACAATTAATTTCAACATTTCCATTTATAGTGCAATTTGAAAAAGTCGGCCAGTCAGGAGGATCCACAAAAGCTGGGTATAACGTTACTGCTGCCCATGATGGGCACTTGATGCAGACAGTACGTTGCTCCAGCTTCGTTCTCTCACGGAGAGACGGAGCCCAGTAAGCCCGCAGACTGCTCTCGCATCGATGGCCTGTCACCGACATTATTTGACGGCTCTCCAGGCCAGCATCGGAGAGTCGACCTACAGCATACCAGTCGTCAAAGTTGCCATATTCTCCATAAATGTTAAAAGAAATAACGAAGTCGCTCATTGCTGTATTAGGCTATAGTATCTAACGCTAGATGTTTGTTTTGATAGAGCGTTTGACTGCCTGTTGCTATGGTTACTCACAGCTGTTGTAGGCAGCGCATTTATTTATACATTTCGAATGGTAAACAGGCAGTTTCACCAGAACTACTTTACTAGGTGTCCTCTATCACTTTTTAATGGACACCCTGCAGCCAATCAGAATCGAGTATTCACCCAGACCATGGTATAAATATATTTAAACGCGCATGCATATAGACTAAACACGTAATACCAGCCAGTTCTCATCCTTTAGCGTCATATAGGTGACGCTACGTGACAAAACGGCGAAATACTACGCACATGGCACCCTTTATCGTTAATATAACACGCGAACCCAAGGCGTCATAAATCCTTTAGCGTGAATATGAGACGCAGACCCTACCCCACACCTAAACCCAACCATCACAGCGCGTGTTATATTAACGATAATGGGTGCCATGTGCGTAGTATTTTGCCGTTTTGTCATATAGCGTCAAATATGACGCTCAAGGATGAGAATGCGTTGGTAATACGCATGTGCACGCCGTCGGCGTTTTCGTGGGTTTGCGTTTTTGAGGTTTGCATAGAGATTAACTTTTTTTTTAAAACATTTTTCAAAGCTTGCACCTTGGTATTCCATTGCGTTCTCGAGCCGCCAGGCACTTTTTTTGTGCGAATGAGCGGGCTGGAGCGTGTTGAGTGTTTTCTGTTAGAACTATGTTAAAGGATAATTCCGGTATTTAACACCTTGAGTCTATTTTGTAGTTTGTTTTGAATGAAATAGAGTGGTGGACTTAGAAATTTCGACAATGGGTCCTGTCTCGACTTTTTGACTATTTTAGAATCGCCTGTGACAGCGTTAGACTGGGTGTCTATGGGCATGCACAAACATGTCCTTAAAACAACCCTTAACGTTCATTTTCAAAACTGTGCAACTCACCGAGTGGTTGGTGGTGTTCGTTGATGATTAAAAACAAATATATCGGTGCAATGTATGCTTTCAATCTGTGTGGTTTGCTATAGTGGAACTATTTTTTCAGATACCTCACAATCGCGTATAAACTTCCGCTAGATATTTGAGTCTGAAGCGTTAGCACACTCCCGACCACTTGATGGCGACAACCAGGACGCTGTACGGACACGGTGTCTAGCGCACCGTAAAAAAAGTCACAGACACAGTCGAATATGGCAAGACCTATGGGCAAGATGGAGAACCGAGCGAAAAGACTACAACCAAATGTAAACAGACCCCTTTCCGTTTTCCTACCTAGCGCAGTAATATCAACGAGCACTGAGTCCTCCAGCAGACATCAATGCGATTTTAAAAAATGACAAATAAAACACGACAGAAACGGTATTTCGCTACGCTACTTGTTTCAGAACATCAACGAACATCACCAACCACTCGGTGAGTTGCACAGTTTTGAAAATGAACGTTAAGGGTTGTTTTAAGGACATGTTTGTGCATGCCCATAGACACCCAGTCTAACGCTGTCACAGGCGATTCTAAAATAGTCAAAAAGTCGAGACAGGACCCATTGTCAAAATTTCTAAGTCCACCACTCTATTTCATTCAAAACAAACTACAAAATAGACTCAAGGTGTTAAATACCGGAATTATCCTTTAAAAACTTTGCAACGGAAGTGAATCAATCAATCAAAACTAGAGCTGCTGTAAAGCCAAACAATCTCAGTTACTGTAATTCTCAGTTACTGTAAAGTTACTGTATTTTCACTGCTTTGATACACACTCTAGATTGTTAAAAGCGCTATATAATGAAGGTGTGATATAACTACATATATCACAAAAAGGACAAGTAGGCTTTTGTATCATTTACAATCTCCAGTTGCAAATAATCAGTGTGAGGCTGCATTGCTCAGCCCTATAACGTGCAGCATGTGACCAGAGTGACGTAAGTGTTTGCTGAAATGTGCCAGTCCTCCTGGCAGGACGTTCTGCCTGTAGGCACACATGCACAGTCAAATCAATCAGGACCAGATGAACCACAGATTCTCTGTTGTGTCAGAATAACAGCCTACTCTGGATATTATTTGTTGGCTCACTAACCCGATTAACGTAACAAGATTTGAGGCACAGTTAACACTGTGATGAATTGATCCAAACCTTGTTTAAGTCAATGAAACCTCAGACGCCGTAAACTCTTTGGCGCCAAGAGAAAGTTTACGAACTTATGTAACTCGATTTATGTTTGGATAAATGGCTGAAGAATGCGCTATTCGTTTTCACACGGTTTAAGACGATAACATCTGTGGGAGGCTGAGCAAAGACGATAACAGCCGCTGTGTTGCTCTCACTCCTCTAGAACATTCCACTCATGTCTGCATACTTCCCAATATAGTCCAACATCTCCTTTCAAGACACAGAAAAGACTTCATGCGTTTCATTTCGCTTCCAAAAGGGCGGGTAAACTGCGAATTTGAATCATCAAAAACAGAAGAACCAGGGTGTAAACACACTGTAAAAAAATATATATATATTTTCAAGATTTGTTCTCACATTTTTTCTTTTGTCAAATCAACTTAAATAATTTATTTAGTTGAGATAACTTATTATTTTTGAGTTTCTGATGATTAAATCAATCTCCATTGTATTAACTCACTTTTTCCAGTTCAATCAACTTAAAATTTTAAGTCAACCAGGTTACTTACTTTAAGTTAAATCAACAATATTTTTTCAGTTATAAATAGGCTAAAAAATAGGCACGAGGGTTAGTGTATGGTACTTCTTTTACAGTAGTATAAAGATATACAGTTAGGGAGAATTATTGAAGATGAAGTGCTGCCATCTAGTGTATTAATGTGGACATAACAATTGTAGGTGAAATAAACAAATAGCTTCAGAAGACTTGGAAAAATTGCCGATAATAGGCAAATGCTTTAGAGTTTTTATTTGTATTTTTTTTATTGCAGTTATTATCATGTTTCTAACATGTTATATGTTTAGTGCTGGACTCAATACAAGATCTTGACCAAACATTGACGCAGCTCTTGATGGAAACAATGTTATTTCTATAAAGAGGTGCATCATTTTGCAGTCATTATATGGAAAAAGAGCAGCTTGGACATTCTCATGTGAGTCATGTGAATAACGAAAGAATTTTCATTTTTGGTTGAACTGTCACTTTACGCACTCGCACACCATCTGCATGAATGATTCTGAAACTTCATATCAGGTGGCTTTCCTCATATTTCGGACTCGAGAGGTTGAATTGTGGGGTTTTTCAAGGTATATTCCCCGTGTCTTATTGCAATATCCTGTAATCTAAAGCCTTACACTTGAAGTCATCAAAGCGTATGGTTTCATTTCTCATCATAAGCTGAAGAACATCTGACACTAGGAGTTTCACATCGTTCTGAAAACATATTTTAGACGTGAGAAATGTTGAGGGAAAATGTCTGAAAATGTACAGGGGGGGAAATGACTAAATGTGGACAGGCTATTTAGGATAAATATAGTATTTTATTTTATTTTTGAAAATCATATTCATCACAATTCAAATTGAGGACCCTAATTTTCAATAGTTTAGGATTTTTCACTTTTTATTACATGTACATTTTAGGGCTGTCAAACGATTAATCGCATCCAAAATAAAAGTTTGTCTTTACATAATATATGTGGGTGTAGCTACTGTGTATAATTCTTTTGTATATAAAAATTCACGCGCATTTATGTATTTAAGAAAAATGTGTTAATAATATATAAAATATTAATATATATAATTAATGTAAATTATGTATAAATATATATATATACAGTATATACATGCAAATATTTCTTAAATATATACATGCATGTGTGTGTATTTACATATACAACATAATTATATACAGTACACATACATATTTTATGTAAACACAAACTTTTATTTTGGATACGATTAATCACGATTAAGCCAGCCCTAGTACATTTACTATTACAGTATATACTTTTACTATATGTTACATTATGTGTGTTAAAAACAGTTGTGATTCTTAATACTTTTGTGAAAATGATGATACATTTTTTTCAGAATGCTTTGATGAATAGAAAGTTTAAAAGAACAGCATTTATGTGAAATACAAACAGAAATAACAATATAAATGTCACTTCTGATTAATTTAACATCCTTGCAAATAAAAGAAAAGTATTTTTTTAATAACCCCATCATACATTTGAACAGTACTGTACATTTTTACCATTGTAGCATGATAGTAATGGATTTTTTTTAGAATACTGTATAATGGCTGACTTTTTTGTTTTACTTTTAGCTAGCATTTTATATATCGATATATTATTATTACTCCTAGATTATTTCCTGTGTGAAAAGAGCAAGATTTGTTCTCAATACCCATGAGAGCTCGGAGACCACATCCACGGTGAGACGTGACAGATTTCTATCACTCTTTTGAATAAGTGAGACTTTCTTTCAGATGCAACATAACACTTTCAGAATGAGAGGGAATGAGAGATATGAAAGCGAAACCATTTAACTCACTCGCATTCAAATTCAGTACATTCAAATGAATTGGTCCTTGAATTGCCTATAGATAACTGAATATATAAGAGGTCATGAGTAATGTGCTTCTGAATGGTGCACAGACAGCTGTGTAGGTGCATGTTTCTGCTTCTTGTGTCCTGTGTCCAGTATATCAGCAGTGAAGCGGTGAAGCGTCTGCAGCTGTGCATGTGGAGGGGTTCGGGTTTGACTCGATGCCAATGGCGCTGGAATGTGAACTGATTTGACCTCGACTTGCTGTCCAGTGGTTGAACATATTGCAATCCTCCTTTTAATAATTACACAGCACACAAGTCAAAGAAGTTAAAGGTGATATTGTGCAATAAACAAACTGCTTTTGTTCCGTTATGAATTCCGTTACTGTCATGAAACTGCACATGGAAAATGAACAGAGGTGATCCAAACGCAGGCTTTATTAAAGAGGAGAATCCCGAGACAGGTACAAGGAAACAGGCAGGGGTCAAAACCAGGTAAGCAGTCCAGATCAGCAATCAAACAATTCAGGGATAAGGCAAACGGGAAGACCAGATACAGGCAGAGAGTCCAGGAACCGTGAAACTATAGGGAATACCAAGGAAACTAGGAGATACTAGAAAAACACTAGAAGCAGTCAGACACTATACACACACAATACTGAGCCCCGAACAAAGGGGAAACTCGGGCTTAAGACAGGTGAACTAAACAAGATGATAAAACACAGGTGCATGAAATAAACCATAATCAGTCCAGGGTAAAACATGAAAGAAACAATAAGCTAGGAAGGAGTGCCCCCCAGAGGCTCAAGCGGGCACTCCAGCCGCAGATCATCACATAACCCCCCCTCTAAGGAGCGGCTTCCAGACGCTCCTAGAACAATCCAGGCGGGGGGCAGAGTGAAGGTGATCCCGGGGGAGGGACGGAGGGCCAGGCCCGTGCAGGGGAACGGGACCCGGACACAGGCAAGGCGGGCCTGGGCCGTGGAGCGTGGGTGACCAGGTTGGAGCAGGACGTGATGGCGGCCAGGGCGGAGCAGGTCGTGATGGCGGCCAGGGCGGAGCAGGGCGTGATGGCGGCCAGGGCGGAGCAGGGCGTGATGGCGGAGCAGGGCGTGATGGCGGCCAGGGCGGAGCAGGGCGTGATGGCGGCCAGGGCGGAGCAGGGCGTGATGGCGGCCAGGGCGGAGCAGGACGTGAAGGCGGCCAGGGCGGAGTAGGACGTGAAGGCGGCCAGGGCGGAGCAGGACGTGAAGGCGGCCAGGGCGGAGCAGGACTTGATGGCGGCCAGGGCGGAGCAGGCTCAGGCAGAGACGAGGGCGGAGAAGACTCAGGTGCGGTCCATGTCAGTGTCGCCTCCAAGGGCCCCGCAGAGTACCTAGTGCCCCCCCCCCAAAAATACTTGGGGAAATTCACGGGAGGAACCTCTGGGTGGTAAACGGGTAAAGGAAAGGTCTCCCGGAGCTTGAAGGGCGCAGTCAAGGTGATGCGCAGAGGCGGGGCCGGCAGAGCGAGGCGCAGAGGCGGGGCCGGCAGGGCGAGGCGCAGAGGCGGGGCCGGCAGGGCGAGGCGCAGAGGCGGGGCCGGCAGGGCGAGGCGCAGAGGCGGGGCCGGCAGGGCGAGGCGCAGAGGCGGGACCGGCAGAGCGAGGCGCAGAGGCGGGGCCGGCAGAGCGAGGAGTCTGGGCCCGCTCACCGGGGCCTGGCGAACCAAATGAGTCCTCCTTCTCCTCCTCCTGCGGCGGCGCGTCACAGGGCTAGACACACTCGCTGGACTGGACAACTCACTCACTTGAAGAGGAGATGCAGCGCTCACTTGAAGAGGAGATTCAGCGCTCACTTGAAGAGGAGATTCAGCGCTCACTGGAAGAGGAGATTCAGCGCTCACTGGAAGAGGAGATTCAGCGCTCACTGGAAGAGGAGATTCAGCGCTCACTGGAAGAGGAGATTCAGCGCTCACTTGAAGAGGAGATTCAGCGCTCACTTGAAGAGGAGATACACTCACTTGACTCGATTTGGACCTGGACACACTTGACTCACTTGATTTGGACCAGGACACACTTGACTCACTTGATTTGGACCTGGACACACTTGACTCACTTGATTCGGACCTGGACACACTTGACTCACTTGATTTGGACCTGGACACACTTGACTCACTTGACTCGGCCGTTGACTCACTTGACTCGGCCGTTGACTCACTTGACTCGGCCGTTGACTCACTTGACTCGGCCGTTGACTCACTTGACTCGGCCGTTGACTCACTTGACTCGGCCGTTGACTCACTTGACTCGGCCGTTGACTCACTTGACTCGGCTGGCACGCGCTCAGTGGAAAACTCTTGGGGCAGGAATGCAACGGAGCTCACGTGAAGTGTTAGAACAACAGGATTCACATGTCGTGTGGATTCGGGGGACTCCTCACCAAGTGCTGGTTCACCGGGAGACTCTAGATGCGTGGATTCAGTGGGTACCTTGTAAAATGCCGAATCGTCGGGTCCTCTGTGAAGCAAAAGTTCCAAAAAATCCACAGTAAAAAGCGAACCGCTCATGGAAAGGGCCAGATCAATATATTGGGAAAGAGTCCAGCTTGGACTCGGAAACGGTATATCAGAGCCGAGCGGTTCAGACAGTCCTCCCCGAAAGAATATCATTAAACAAAAATCATCCAAGTAGGACTGATGAGAGAGCTTCAAAAAATCCATCACAAAAACCTTGAGAGGACGTTCTCCTTGGCGGAGGCATACGATCTGTGCTGTGGAATCCATTGCGAGGTCCGTGTTCCTCTCAGCCGCTGGATCAGTAGTGGCTCAGTATTCTGTCATGAAACTGCACATGGAAAATGAACAGAGGTGATCCAAACGCAGGCTTTATTAAAGAGGAGAATCCCGAGACAGGTACAAGGAAACAGGCAGGGGTCAAAACCAGGTAAGCAGTCCAGATCAGCAATCAAACAATTCAGGGATAAGGCAAACGGGAAGACCAGATACAGGCAGAGAGTCCAGGAACCGTGAAACTATAGGGAATACCAAGGAAACTAGGAGATACTAGAAAAACACTAGAAGCAGTCAGACACTATACACACACAATACTGAGCCCCGAACAAAGGGGAAACTCGGGCTTAAGACAGGTGAACTAAACAAGATGATAAAACACAGGTGCATGAAATAAACCATAATCAGTCCAGGGTAAAACATGAAAGAAACAATAAGCTAGGAAGGAGTGCCCCCCAGAGGCTCAAGCGGGCACTCCAGCCGCAGATCATCACAGTTACTAAGGAATATACCAAATATACTGTAGGAATTCAGGCCAACGGCAAAATCATTTTTCCATGTAATAGTCAATAACTGATATAATAGTTGATAAAATATAAGTTTAAAGCATGTAGTCCAAATACGAAAATATAATAATAAAAAAAAACATAGGAAATATTATTTTGACATTTTATACTAAAATGTAGGCTAAGTCTTTAAACAAAAAAAAAAAATATTTTTTGTTAAACTTAAAAAATTAAGTAACCTGGTTGCCTTAAAAATTTAAGTTGAATGAAATGGAAAAAGTGAGTTGATACAATGAAAGAGATTGATTTAATAATCAGAAACTCAAAATAATAAGTTATCTGAACTAAATAAATTATTTAAGTTGATTTGACAAAAGAAAAATGTTCTGATAACATCTTAAAAATATTGAAAAATCTTGAAAATATTTTTTTACAGTGTAATGACAATAAAAATCACAATTAACCTTATAACTTTTGATCAGTCTTAGAAAACAGAATTATATATATATATATATATATATATATATTTGTTTTATGTGTAGTTGCATTAAGCTGTTGTGCCCTGACACAACTGTATAGACAATTTATTTTTTAACAGCATTTTTTCTAATCCTTTATAATGACTATTAAACATACAACTTTTATAATCTCATTTTAATTGAAACTACACTACCGTTTCAAAGTTGTTGTTGTTATTTTTAAGAATGAATGCTTTTACTCATCAAGAATGCATTAAATTGATCAAAATGGACAGTAAATACATTTATGTTACAAATGATTGATATTACCTAATTATAGGTAATGCTGTTCTTTTGACTTTCTATTCATCAAAGAATCCTGAAAAAAAAAGTCCACTTTCAAAATATGAAGTAGCGCAACAGTTATGAACATTGATAATAATCAGAAATGAAAGATTTCTGAAGGATGTGACACTGAAGACTGGAGTAATGATGCTGAAATTTAAATAGAAAATAGTTCCTTTTAAATTACAGTTTTTTTTCTGTATTTTTCCTTACATAAATCACAAAAAACATTAACAAATCCTTTACCGACCCCTAACTTTTGAATGGTAGGGTACATGGAAAATTGCAACTAACAAAAGTTCAACAAAAGTCATTTAAATTAAGTTGAAGTCAAAACACGTTTAAAAGATATCAAAAATTGATGTTGATAAAAAAGGTCCATGAACACATTACACATAAAATCCTTATGCATAGCTTCCTGTCCGTATAAAACATAACATGACATCTCATCCGTACACAAAAAAGAGACAATATGTCGTTCAATAATGCACATTTAATCTACCAGCTGTCCCGTGACCCTTGAGAGGTCATTGTTCAGGCAGTGTTTACAGACATGAATGAGGATGAAATAATAACAGTATACAGCCTGAAGAGGGCGCACATGCATTATTATAATACAGGACCAGCAGCGAGACCAAGAACACTTAGGCCTAGTACAGTATGAGGAATGATTTAGTGCTCCGAGTTCATTGACCTGTCCAACTTCCTTTAAAACTCTTTTTAACCTTTGCTAATATGCACATTAAAAGGCATTAAATCCCTTTTCAGGCAACTATATCAGAATAAAAACAATATTAGCACTTCAAAAAGGACTATACAAGTAATACTACAGGCTATGAATTGTTTTTGGTTTAAAGACTGATTGACCAATAACATAGACTCTATGGGACTGACAGGAAGAACGAAAGACTCGGACCCGGCCGAACCCGAACCCGAACTCGAGACTCGAGAGATGAACTAATTATTACTCTGATGTATGGCACGGCACGGCACGGCCCAGCAGACAGCACAGATCATAGTTAGACACTGATGAGTCAACAGCTAACGTCTCGAGACATGAGAGGAGGAGAACAAACCTGATAAATATGAAGTTGCAAGAACGTCTCGGATCAGGAGGTGAGGTGAACCAACAGGCTCAGACTGCACAAGCCTGAACCTGAGACCCAGCAACTAATCAATTAATCCAGTTATTTCAGTTGCGTAAAATTTGGCTTTTATACCTATAGTTATTTGTGTTATTTTTATTATTTTTACAAATATAATCAAGATGTTCGTAAGTACTAGATGTTTTGGGATATTTAAGATGCCATTTTAATTATATAATGATGAAATGACCGAAATGACTCGAAAAAAAGATTCGTTCATTTTGCTGAACCAGACTCAAACACAGTATTAGTATGGTGTTCCTAATAATCCTTTAGGTGAGTATATCTCTCAAGACACTTTTAAAAAGCTAGTCTTTTGACATTTTGACAATAAATAATTGTCTAATAAAGACAATGTGAAATCTATGAGCTCATTGTTAGAAACTAACTTCAGATAAAAGTGTTTAACACAATCACTGAAGGTTATTATCAGTTATCACAAGAGTGTCCGAATTTCTAAAGTGGACCATCGAAATAAAGTGTAACCGACTTGTATTTGGTGGACAACAGTTATTGTATATATATATATATATATAATTTTTCACTATTTTTAAATACAATATCGAGCTTAATATTACTCAAATTTGGGACGTGTTTTGAAATGTACTGGCAATGTTAGTTCTGCACTAAGTATAGAAATTGAAAGTAAACAAGCAAGTATGCCAAGGAAAACAAGTACAAACTCCAAGGACAGACCAGGACCTTTTAGTAGGAAAAACACACTGCCATATTTCACCAAACACCAAAAACAGTTCGCAAGACCGCAAATAATAAAGATTTCTTTTGTCAAACTAATCAGTTGATTTCCTTTTATTCCACGTTAAGCACTTACATTTGTAGAATCGGTCAAGTACATGTTTAAATAATGGTGTTGAATATTTAAACACTGTAGCAAACTAAATAACTCAAGTTGACCAGTCATAAAATCTTGACCTGGCAATAATAAACGTCATGCTATTGTAAAATCTGACACAGTTCCCATAAAGCACCGTTCTGCAAACAATGGCTCCCTCCACCCAGCGGAGACGCTTCCTTCCCTCCGGCCTTTCTGTAATCGCTATTATTTCAACATAGTGGAAATCTCCACTCAAATAAAAGCTGTATGCTCCTTTCCGTGTGTGTCAAGTGCCTTCTTTCACATCAATAACTTCAGAGTCTCAAACTATCATGTAAACCAGGGACGCTAACAGTCAGATCGACGGAGAATCATACAGTGATATTGAAATTCTGCCAGATACCGATAAGCTGATAATTACTGACATGTTATGGCCGATAACCCATAATTCTACTATTTTGTCTAAATAAATTCAGGTTACACTTTATTTTAAGGTGTCGTAGTTACATTGTACTTCCTCAGATAAGTAATATCAACTATAGGGTTTGATTTAGGGTTAGTTACTTGAATGCATCATTTACTGTTATTATTACAGTAAGTACATGTAGTAACGTGTAACTACGTCACCTTCAATTAAAATGTTACCTATTCATTTGTTTAAAAGCCATATGGGAATTGGAATTGGAAGAATAAATATTCATTTTGAGATTATCTAAAGGTATTGCATTATTAGCGTTTTAAAGTAGCTGCACCGATGTATCGACCAATAATCGGAATTATCAATAAAAGCAATTCTTTTAAAAACAGCCAATGATCAGGGCCGATTAAATCCTGTCAATCAAAGGGGTGCAGAAAAACTTGTCTTACTGTGTAAAATTTCTAAAAAGTTAATGCAATAATAACGCATTCACAGTTTAAAAAATGGTGAGGTTAAAGCAAGCTCAGTTTGACCCTGACCTCGTAGTTCAAGCCAGGGTTGCAAGTCAGCGTTTTTTCCCCAACACCAAACAGTATTTGAAGCGCCTCCCATCCAATAATCATAAAGAGCTTTGTGTTTTGATTACTTCTGATAAGAAACAAAGTCTCAGCTTTAAAATGATGTCGATTTTATAATGAAATTCAAACAATAAATGGCGTTTTGACACTCTAGCTTATAGTTGTAGCCCCAAAACACATCCATTAACATCAAAGGTATGTTTAAAAGTACAGGAAAACTTCCCAAAATCTATCATGTGACATCTCATGTAATCGCTCAATCAGTGTTTCAACTGCGGAAAGAAAAAGTGTGAACAATGCGTTACTTAACGTTGCATATTTACCTCAGGAAAGTTATCAAATGTTCACAGTTCATTAGTTAGCTATACTGTATATAATAATTAATATTGATTCTGAGCACCCCCCCCCCCCAACCTAAAATAAATAAACAAATATTTGCCAATAAAAATAAAAGTCCTATAAAAGATACTTTAGTTTAATGCTAACGTAACCAAGGCTGCAGAGGCAGGGGCAATATTTGTTTTTCCTTCATAACATGAAAATTGAGACGTGTTTTTACAAATACTTGCCGCTCATGTCTTTATTGATAAATTCACTTGCAAGTTCGAATAAAAACAATTAAAGCCATCATTCTGCGTGAATACTGGGTGAATCGCAGGGCAGAAGCCATAATGTCACTTACGCAAGACAACAAAACAGGAAAGGATTTGGCATATGAGCCTGCATAGCGTGATGCTTTATGTGTTCAGAACAGGCAAAAACAGCAGCAGCAGGTCAAGAGAGGGTGCTTATGTAATGACACAAGAATGTGAATGTATGGTCACTGTCTTTAGACCTGTTAAACCAGCTGTATGATGACATAAAGCCATAGGAATGCCTGACAATGAATGACCTTTTCTGTCTATAAGCATGGGCTGAAGCCACCTGTCACCTCTCACTGTTAGACAGAGATGTTCTCAAAATCACACGCTTCCTCTTGCATGCGTTTATTTATCAAAAACAAAACATATACACAATATATAGCATTTACTTTTGCGCATGGGAAGTCTGCACAGTCATAAAAGTCTCCGGTAATAGAATGATTTTTATTGAGAGTTGCCGATTTGATCAAACATGAGTTCAACATTATGCAAATGAGAGTTATGCGTAATGCAGCGAAAACCAATCGGAGTGCAGATGGGAGTTCACATGATTCAAAACATTATATATTATCAAATAAAAAAAAAATGCTATAGAACTAATAAAAAAAAAGTTCAGCCTGAATTTGTGTTACATATTGGTGTTTTTGCTAAAAATGGAAAAAAAAAGGTGCAAATATAAATTTTTAAAAAGACACATTGAACTAAAATCTTAAAGACAAAAAAATTTAATTGAATTTTGCCTAATGAGATAAATGACACTAGCCATACAATGCACATAAATCTCTGGACATCATTCATCAGTCAATTAAGCAGCAAAATAAATCATCAAATACAAATATATCTACAAATAATATCCCTTCATGGGTTTAACAACTACAAGAACATCAACCTGCTCATGTAAGGATGCTAATTCCTTTGCAAATAGGTAATGTCAGCTGTATAAAAATAAGAGCCATCATAAATGGAAAATCTGACGAAATAAAAATAGTGAGGCCCAGAGCAGATCTGAACCTGCAGTTGATAAACAACCAAATATAAGCTTGAACCATGTCAGTCGACAGTTTAAAACTAACAGCAAACCATAACCACAATGAAAGTCAATGGGATCCAAAACAGCATTGGCGTTTATTATACGGACAAAAACTCTCGAGACATTTTTCAATGTCTTATTTTATGTTCCACAAAAGAAAGAAAGTCATACAGGTTTGAAACAACATAAGGCGAGTTTTAGGGCTGCACAATTAATCGAATTTGTAATCGCGATTACAATTATGGATGCCACAATTATGTAATCGTTCAAAGGCACAATTATAAAAAGTCCACATTATTCTGTGTACTTAAAATGTTTTTTTTTTTTTTTACAGCTTATCTTAAGGGTTTTTTCCCCATTGTTTTAATTTTAGTTAGTGTAACATTATAATTATAATTAGCATTAAAAAAAACACTAACTAACATTGTTTACTTATAATAATGTTTCCAAAATCTTATCAGTGGTACATCAAGTCGTAACAGGGTGAAAGGCACTTCTGCCGTCGCCTGACGGGGTCTGTATCACTTTTACTGGCACTATGTAACTTCGGGGTTTGGGTAGGAACCCGACCACAAAAAGAACTACAAAATTTGACTGCTTTACATCACAATAGTCATTATTTCGTTTTTCTTCATTTCTGATGTCGCAATACATCATCCTTTCATGAAATCATGTAACATACTCTACTTTGTCTGTGGACATCGTTCATTCTAAAGCCGCTGCTGGATAAACAGCGAGCGTGCGTGCGACGGTAGGCTAAATTATTTATAACAGCTGCAATGGACAATTTCGTTTCCAACCAGTAGGGCGACCGAAGAGGAAAAGTTACTTGGTGTTACTTTAAACTATAGAAAAGAATTGAAATTTTTTCAGGTGTTTTCAGACGTTTTATTTTGATATAACAATTTGCACGCTGTCACTTCGAACAATGGCATAAATCTGTTCAAAACATCATTCAATGTAAATTGTGATAATCGTAATTAATAATCGCAATTATAATTTCGAGGCAATAATCGACAATTATGATTTTTGTCATAATCGTGCAGCCCTAGCGAGTATAATTACAGGATTTTATTTTTGGGGGGGAACCAACCATACACATGTTATGTCAAACCAAAAGGTAAAGATGTTAAGTGACTAATAAAAAATTTTACATGGCAGCTCATTCAGTCAAGTTCATGTAAAACTACTTTTAGCTATCCATCCAACTATTTGCAAATACCCGAGGAAGTCTCTTGGTAAAGTAAAGGTTTTAATGGATCTACATCAGTGACACATTTGTAAGTCTTCGCTTCTTAACCTAAAATAACTCAACAGGTCAGGGTGTAGCTTCTTATGTGGCAGGATGTCATGAAGGAAACCACATACGTAGAACAAAATGCAATGCTCAGTTTAAAGTTGGGCTACAGACAATTTTAATGTCAGACAATGTTCTGAATCTGGACCCCAAACGCTAGACGAACGACAGAGCCATTGAGTTCAATAAACTCAGTTTATATTCCACTAAACTTCAAAGTTCAGAGCATTCACAAAAACAAATGTAACTTAAATTTGTGATATGGCATAAAACTTCAAATGTGAAGACAGATAGCCTACATTTATGCCACAACATGATTATTTATAAGGGACCAATATATTGAACTCACCCCATCAACCAGTCCATTCTGCTGGCAGCTGATCCACTCGAGCTTTGATTTGACTTTCACCGGCTGTCTCAAATTATATCCAGCCTAGGGCAAGATTTTTGGTCTATGCCGAACAGTTTTGGACATAGAGCCGCTCCCCACTGACTTTGAATGATGTCTCTCCAGGTTTGGTACTCTGGTGTTCAGTTGGCGTTGAGGGTGCCGGTGGTCCGTGCCATGTTGTCTGTTCAGTACACTGAGATTGCAATGCTTCAGTCCCGCTGCTGCTTGATTTCAGGAATCCGGAAGTAAACACGGCTGTGTCTCAAAATCCAGCGAGCGAGATGACTATTTGCACTGAAGCACGCAACGCGCTAAATGTCCAAAAACATTGTCTAGTTGGGCAGCTTACTGGTTTTGAGCCACAGCCTCTGATTCCCCCCACAGTCGCTTCCGTGGTGCCTGACATCGACCGATCAGCTGCACAGAAATAAACCTGGAGACTCATTTATAATAGGCTATGTCTCTTTCTCCAAATTATATTATTATTATCTCTTTATTATAATCTCATTATATATCATAATATCATTATAGTAGCCTATTATTAGTATTAATATTAGTATTAGCCTATTATTGAAACGATTCACCGTTATTGTCACAACACCGTTTCTATTTCGTCTTTTGAATTAGCCTACGCCTAAGTTTCAGAAATGAATGATTGCTCTTTAAGTCTGTTTTAACCGAGATAACGATGTTTTCTTTAAATATTTTGATAAGAGCCTTATAATAATACACATTTTATTTTGAATTTCACTCAAAATTGTTGAAACTCATATCAAATAAACAATCTCTCAAGTCAACCAAGTGCTTTTTATTGGTAAACTGTAGCATCTTTCTAACCCTGTCTGAGGTACCCCTGACATTCTTAAATAAATAGATTTTTTAATCATATAATAAATAAATTGGATTTTCTTTTTATTAATTATTATCAATACAAAATTAATGGATGCATTCACTTAGTAATTCAAGGCTCCCTAAAATCTAAATTAAAGTTTTTTAGCTTTTAGTATGAATATATTAGCTTTAGTTCACATTTGAAAAAAAACTTTTGCTGATAATTTACTCACCCCCATGTCATCCAAGATGTCCATGTCATTCTTTCTTCAGTTGAAAACAAATGAAGGTTTTTGATGATACATTCCAGGATTTTTCTCCATATAATGGACTTCAGTGGGAACCAGACGGTTCAAGTTCCAAAAGACACTTTCAGTACAAACTGCAAAAGGGCTTAAACGATTCCAGACGATGAATAAGGGTCTTATCAAGCGAAACGATCGCTCATTTAAAAAAAAAAAATAGCCAAGTTTAAGTTTTATAAGCTCAAATGCTTGCCTTGCTCTGTTCTGTAACGCACGTTTGTGACTCTCCTGTTCAAACTCGTTCATCAAAATCAACGAATCTTTTTCCGAGTAATTTGGTTCATTCAACAAACGAATTGACTCGGAAAAAGATTTGTTCATTGTGATGAACGAGTTCGAACAGATTATTAAACTTAAACTTTGGATCACAGATTTATTTGACATCACCACAGACTTCAGTTTCTCATCACATCTTCTGTCCAATCAAATGCTCTCTAGAATCTAAAGCTCCGCCCCCTATGCTATAAATACCACCTGGCCAAAGCAACCATTGAAACGTCATAGAGCAATATGGGTTTATGTGTGTTCGGTTGCTCAAATGTTCGAGATTTTATTACAATTTCCAACTGTACGTTGTTTAGGAATGAAACGGCTAGAATTTATTCACACCTACTATTGAATCCGATATATCATCATCCCTCAAATTCGCTTCAGATTCAGATTCAGGAAGTGCTAACAGCAATTTCTAAAAATTGATCCTTCTCCTCAAAGTGAGTTTCTGTGGAGTCGTTCAAGTGAAAAGGAAAGCAAAATAAATAAAAAATCTTGAATTTTGCTTTTTATTACGTTCTTGTGCACATTAAAGGAACACTATAACATTTTTTACCTTGAAATAATGTTTCCAAAATCTTATCAGTGGTTCATAAGGTCTGTATCTCTTTTACTGGCACTACGAAACTCCGGGGTTCGCGTAGTAAGCCGAACACAAAAAGAACTACAAAATTTGACTGCTTTACGTCAAGCGCTACAATAGTCATTATTTCGTTTTTCTTCGTTTCTGATTTCGCAATACATCATCCTTTCATGAAATCATGTAACATACTCATACCTTGTCTGTGGACATCGTTCATTCTAAAGCTGGTGCTGGATAAACAACGAGCGTGCGTGCGACGGTAGGATAAACTATTTACGACAGCGGTAATGGACAATTTCGTTTCCGACCAGTAGGGGCGACCTTGTTGCTTTAAAAGAATACATTCACCAAAAATGTTTAATTCTGTCATCATTTCCTTACATAATGTACAGAGCGTAACGAACCTACACTGATGAGCCAAAACTTTATGACCACCAGTCTTATATCCTGTCGGTTCTCCGCGTGCTGCTAAAACGGCACCAACCCGCCGAGGTATGTCTACAAGATCCCTGAAGGTGTCCTGTGGTTTCTGGCACCAAGACAATAGCAGCAGATCCTTCAAGTCCTGTAGGAACTTGTTGGGCCAGCACATCTCACAAATGCTCAATTTGATTCATATCTGGGGAATTTGGAGGCCAGGGCAACACCTTGAACTGTTCATCATGTTCCTCAAACCATTCCTGAACAATGTGTGCAGTGCAGTGCGTAAGAAACCACTTCCACCAGCGAACACTATTGTCATGAAGGGGTGGACCTGATCTGCAACAATGTTTAGGACGTTGGGCACGAGTCAAATTGACATCCACATGAATGGCCAGAACCAAGGGTTTCCCAGCAGAACATTGCCCAACTCCCTCCACTGGCTTGTCATCCCACAGTGAATCCTGGCACCATCACGTCTCCAGATAAACAACGCACATGTACACATCTGCCCATGTGATGTAATCGAAAGCAGGACTCAACGGATCAGGTGACCTTCTTCCACTTCTTCCAAGGACCAGTTCTTACGCTCGCTTGTCCATTGTTAATGCTTTTCGACAGTGGACAGGGGACACAGCCCCATACGCAGCAGTGTTGTGACACATTCATCTCATAACCATCATTCAAATTTCGTCTGCCTTGTGCCACAGTAGTCCTGTTGGCTTTGGTCAGATGGAATAGCCTTCATTTCCTTCTGCATTGATGAGCCTTGGTTTTTGGTTTTTCCCTCCTCAGATCACTGTTGGTCAATTCTGACCGGGATCATCCCACAAGCCTCACCGTTTCAGAGATACTCTGAACCAGTCGCCTTGCCATAATAATGGCCCTTTTCAACGTCGCTCTGATTTTCATTCCTTTATTTCTCCTGCATCCAACACGTTGGTTACGAGAATTGACTGTTTGCTTACCATCTAATCCAACCACACCTTAACATGTGACCTTGTTAGGAGAGGATCAATGATATTCGCTTCAACTGTGACTGGTCGTAATGTTTTGGTTCGTCAGTTTATACTTAGGAGCTATTTTAACCACACCGTTTTCAACTAAAAGCGTAATACTTTCTTGTGTGTTTTGACTGTTCGTTTACACGACAAAGGCGTTTTGGGGGCCTAAGATGCAAACTTTTAAAAACAGATTTCAAAGTGTACGTTTATAAAAATGTGTAAACAAAAACCACGGATCTCTGAAGACAATGACGTCATGCACATGCGTATTACGTGTTGTCAACAATGTGTCATCGCCATCTAATGGCCTGGCAGCAAAATACAGGTTTTCAGTCATTTTTGTGGATCCGTGTGACTGGGGATCATTTTGACAATGAAGGACAATGTCTGTACGAGCAGCGCAGTCTCATCCCAAGGCGTAATATAACTGACGTCTTGCGACATCTTTTGACCATACGTCAACATCCGCCTTTTTAGGGTACCCTTAAACGTCGGTTAGATGACGTTATCGGATCCTAACCCTACCCCAGACCTAAACCTACCCCTAAACCTACCCCGTCACCTTACTGACGTTAAAGGTAAAGCGTCAGTTGTATGACGGCCCGGGATCGTCATGTAACCGATGTTTAAGGGTACCCTAAAAAGGCGGATGTTGACGTATGGTCAAAAGACGTCCCAAGACGTCCCAAGACGTCAGTTATATGACTTCTTGGGATGAGACTGTGTTAGTACGAGGAAAACATCCCCATTTTGAGCATATAGTTGTCTTGTAAACGTACCTTCAAACATGCCACCTAAAGTTGTGTTAAATTCAATGAACTCCGGCGCAAAATGAACCTTTGGTCTAATAAAACATCGGTACCTAGTCGACCGTTCTCTGAGATTTGTTTTCATGATAATCAAATGTTAAGCGTTTTATCTCTAAAAACTGTTTAGTTAATGCTAACCGTATAATGCTAGTAATGGGGGCATTTACTAAGTAAAAAGAAATCGCTAGTTTATAACAAGGCTCAAAATAGCCCCACACTAACACAGTAACATAATGAGGGTCCATACATGCAAAATAAAGCATTGAGAACCTTGTAAGAGTACAGATCGTTTAATAAGAAGATATTTTATAAAGTCATGTTTACAGGCAGCAGCCATCTTAGAAAACAGTCACGACAGGTCGAACGATGAACGACGTGCATGAAGTTCAGCAAACTTATGAACTGAATGAACGGCGTTCGTGGTTCGACTGGTCGAGACTGTTTTCCCAAGATGGCTGCTGCCTGTATACACGAAGTGAACTGTCTTTATAAAGTATCTTCTTATTAAACGGTCTGTACACTTACAAAGTTGTCAATGCTTCATTTTGACAGCGGTTTCTAGCGATTTCTTTTTACTTCCCCATATACGCCCCATATACTTGCGCATACACTAAACAGTTTTTAGAGATAAAACTCTTTACATTAGATTATCATGAAAACAAATCTCAGAGAATGGTCGACTAGGTACCGATGTGTAATTTAGACTAAAGGTTCATTTTGCGGCGGTGTTCTCCTTTAAGCAAAATAGGTTTTTTATGTCTCCTGACTAGATTTTCAACAAATTCTGAATAAAATTTTAGCCTGTTCCTCAAACAAAGACTTAAAATTAGTGCTTATTTTGGAGCTTGTTGGCCCCAGTACTCATTCCCTTTCATTATATGGCAAAAGGCAGCTTTTTGAACATCTCTTTTGGTTTGGAATGCCATGAGAGTGAGTAAAAGATGACAGAGCAATCTCTTAAAGGTTATGACCAGGTCTTACATGAAATCTTAGCACACAAGGTTGATTCACTTCAGACTTTTACCTTGTGCGAATACTGTACAGATCAATACATGTATCCCTGATTCCAGACACGCCGTCTCCTGTCTTTCCCTGAGTGATGTGCTCGGCGCCTGAGGATTCAGCCCTACCTGTGTTTCAAGTGCACAGCTGTCCCACCTGACAATTATATATGGTGTCTCCTTACATTGGCAACATTGAAATCTCAGGAGAGCAGAGATGATGTATGTGGAAGGAGGTGTATTGAATAATACATGACCTCTGTTTGGCCTCCTTGATGACAACAATATCACCAACCACCAATAGATGGCAGCACCATACGGAGGTTTAAAAAATGTGGTGAAAAGTTGATGTGAGTAGTAAGTATACAGCTTGGATGGCACAAAAAAATAATATACTGTAAAAAAAAGTTGCCTTCAATTTTTAAGTACAATAAACTTGGATGTTTAAGTTATTTCAACTTAAATTACATTAAACTGAGTCTGACACAAAAATGTGTTGAAAACAAATTACTTAACTTATTTTGATAAGTTAAATCAATGTATGAAGAGTTCAGATGCAAAAGCCTCTAAGTGCCATTTGAAATTTTCTTCTAGAATGATCATTTTTATCAAGCTTGTATATTTAAGTTCAGTGATTTCACTTAAATGGCAATGATAATTACCTATTAATTGTTATTTAAGTGAAATTACTGAACTTAAATATACAAGTTTGACAAAAATCATCATTAAAGAAGAAAATTTCAAATGGCATTGAGAGGCTTTTGCATCTGAACTCTTCGTATATTGATGTCATACCTTATTGATCGTATACTTTTTTTGCAGTGTAATAATAAATGTTCTGTGAAAGGAGGTGCTTAGCCTCTTTAATATTACCCACTTCATTTAGGTCAAACAAAACTATATATGAGCTATTTTATCTTTTATTCATTTTCTATTTGAAATCATGTGACCTATTTGCAAAATAAATATAATTTAAATACTAATCTGATTTTGTTGATTCTCAAAATGTTGGTTTTTAGTTGTTGATAAACTTATATTTAACTCAAAGGGGGGAAAATTAAAAAAAAAATTCTTATAATATCTTGGGTTACAGAGTTCATATTGAGAAAATGTACAAATGGTGAATATAATGTTACTTTGATATCTTAATTTTAATGTTTATTTGTATTGTAAATTAGAGGGAAAATCGTGTTATAATGAAAAAAAAATATTTTACAACAATTATGATATTAAAATTAATTACAATTAATAATTGATTGTCATTTTTTTGTTCTCAGAACAGAAATATGAGATTTGAGTAAAAAACACCGTACAGTGTTAGTTGAATAATTTGCAAAACATACTTTAATACAGTTTAAACTTAGGTCTCATAACTCAGGGTATCTTATAGCATTAGCACTGAAGTATCACTAAATATTCGCCTGCAGTCAAATCATGACTGAATATGTTAAATCTAATCAATAAAATTGAGGCAACAGATTACAATCAATATTATTAATTAAATTTAACAAATTAGAATTGAGTAATAATTAACCAAATCAATTACTTAAAAGTTAACCTCTTAAAATGAGTAATTCACACATTTTTTAAACAAAAATATCGGAAAAACAGACTGCACTGTAAAAATTAGTATGACTGAATATATTAAATCTAATCAATAAAATTGAGGCAACAGATTACAATCAATGTTATTAATTAAAAATTAGAATTGAGTAAAAATTAACCAAATTAATTACTTAAATAATGATTATGTTAAAACTAGGGCTGTGCAAAAGTTAATTGCGATTAATCGCATCCAAAATAAAAGTCTGTTTTACATAATATATTTGAGTGTGCTGTATATAATTATTTTGTAGATATAAATACCCATGCATGCATGCATATATTTAAGAATTATTTGCTCTTAAATTCTGTATATATATATAAATACATAATCATATTATATAATATAAATAATATAGGAATAACACATTCTTAACATATACATGTATGTGTGTATTATATATACAAAATAATTATATACAACACACAGTATATTAAACACATCTTTTATTTTGGATCGATTTTTCGATATTTTTGTTTAAAAAAAAATGTGTAAATTCTACTCATTTTAAATGGTTAACTTTTAAGTAATTCATTTGGTTATTTATTACTCAATTCTAATTTGTTAGAATTTGTTTAATTAATAATGTTGATTGTAATCTGTTGCCTCAATTTTATTGATTAGATTAAACATTTTCAGTCGAATTCATTAAAGTGTGTTACAATTTTCCATTGAGTTGTAGTGGTTATTTTCAGATCAGTGGGAAATATACTGTATATTATGGCGCTTTATTTTGTTTTTAATTGACACTGGAACATTGTGGCCACACTAACTAACTGCAGCAATGTCATAAAGTGCATTAATACATCATTTTGTGGCACCAAAAGTTTATAAAATGTATTAGAATAAGTCTCTGCGGCTTTTCTATTATAGTGAAGAAGCATTTTCACATGCTTTTTGATTTACGGTCATTTGAGGACACGGGCAATGGGGCAAGAAATCCCACGGAAAGTTACCTACCGACTCCAGCAAATGGAATTGAAGAGAATTGCTGCTATGATGTAACAGTTTTATAAGTTGCCGTATATAAACTCTGGGATCCGAGAGCTCTCTGGCACACAACATGGGTGCATCTGGGAACAATCAGCTTCATTGGAACTTGTCACTCTCGTATCCAATAGCTTACAATAACACAGTTTCCTTGCACTCAGACAAAATCCTCCAAAATGTTAAGTAGGCAGAATTGAATATAGTTTATTAAATGATAACATAATTCTTAATTTTACAGTAATATTTGAACCTGATTTTGAAGAGCCTTGATCATTGACCCGTTTATTAACCATGTGAAACAGAATCTGCTCGTTGCACGTGCACTAAAAAAAACAATGGAAATAGACAACTTTCAAATAGCCTGGATAGTGTAAGGAGTGATGAGTGAAATTATTAATAATTGCTCTAATGAGAACAAGAAAATTGAAATTTTGAAATTCACTTAAAATGAGTAGAATTCACACATTTTTTAAACAAAAATATCGGAAAAACAGACTGCATGGTAAAAATTATTATGACTGAATATATTACATCTAATAAATAAAATTTAGGCAACAGATTACAATCAATGTTATTAACCCTCTGATGGTCTTCCTTTATGAGTCACGTGGGTCTTCCCGGTCAGAAGTGACCGGAGGCCTAAAAATGAAACTTCTTCCATCCCAATAAAACCAATGCAATTTATTTTTATTCTATAATATTTATTCTTTTTAATTTAGTATTTTGAGACAATTTGATTGAATTTATTAATATTTATGGTCTATTTTTTCAATGGCTATATATATATTTTATATATATATATATATATATATATATATATATATATATTATTTTAAAAAAATATCAATGCAGTATTTTTGTTTAATATAGAATCTAGGCCTTCAGAAAAAAAACATTTATTTTTTGAAGAAAATTAGCACCATCTGGTATAGGTATAGGGAAACTTCTACGCTTTTTCCAGTATAGGGAAAAAGTGTAGAATCATGGTGTAACCACTAGATGGCATGTACAGCTCTATATGGATAGGCATCTGAATTCCCCAGCTGTTTATGAACACATTTTTTTATTTTTATTTTTTTTGGTGGATTTGAATATATAATTGAAACAATCTCAAAAACTACTTCTTATTAAAAAATTGGTAAAAAAAAAAAAAAAAAAAAGTGAATTTTTGTGTTTTTGTCAATTTCTCATTCATTTCTTATGGGGGTCATTTTTGACCAAAGACCAAAATCGTGACTAATTTTTTTTACGACCACTTAGCATGCTCATGCTTTTGATGCAAAATAATATATAAAATGTGTATGAATATATCTGGTGACACTTTATAACTATTGCGACATTATCTAAATTATAATTGTAATGTCATTTTTCTAATCCTTAATTAATGTTAGCAAAAATCACTTTTACACAAAATTTACAAAAAATGAGTGCTAAAATATATTTACAATGTTATAATATTGCTGCATTATGTTATATTTAATAAGCTATTTTATATATAATTTATCATAAACGTTTGCTTTTTTTTCTCTTTGTACCCATTTAAAAGCCACAGCATGCATGTTAAAAGTGAATGTTTGAGCTTTGACTGTTCTGTGAGGGAGGAAGACAGGAGGGTCTTTTGTGTGGACTGCATGTCATCATGCGGTCATCGTCAGCTGGGCTTCCGTAATCATTATCTCTTCAGAACACGCAGTCCAAACACACTGCCTCACTTGACTTACTCAACAAACATCTGAATACGTCACACGGGTGCATGTATGAATCACCCACATCGCATCCCTTATTTTGCCTGCACAAAGTAAAATTTGTTCTATTAACAAAATACTTTGACCAAAGGCTGCAGATATAGGCTACCCACAAAGTTACTCATTCACTGTGCTCATGTTCAAAAACATGACAACGAATGAAAGAAAAACCCCCGAGAACAGAATGGTATTCTCGAGTGGGAAGCGGGGAATTTTTCGTCCTGTTCTCACAGGATTTAGTGTTCCTGGTTATACGGAGGGCCTTTTAACACTGCATTTCACCTTGACCCCACAGCTTGCAAGTGGGCAGCTGAGTAAGAACTCAGCAATGTTAAGGTTCACTCACACCAAGAACAATAACTATACAGAGAACGATAACTAAATTAGCATCCACACAAGTGGACGATGGATGGACTTTGATTGGCTGTCAATGTTTTTATTGTTCATCAGCTGGAAAAAAACTCATTCTGAAAGTGATTCCAACGATGTTGATTCTCTTTTCCGTTATAGTTGTGGTGTTGACTTTGCTATTTTTTTATATTTAGAATGTGTGGCGAGCAGGACGAGGTCGAGGGTCGTGAGAGAGCGTATATTGACAAGAAGTGAAAGCCAATAGAATGTTCCATTGCAACACCAGCACCCAGCAGTAGCCCTACGCTTCCGCCATTTCGGGGTGAAAGCGACTCGGCAGTCATATAACATACATATATTTAGTCCAGTGCAGAGATCATTTTTAGTTTGAAACAATTAGGCTAGGTGATTATTTAACTCACAACAGTCAACTTTATAGCAGTTAAAAAGAAGCTGCTACTTAACCGGGCTTTTACCCCCACATAACTTGAGACAGGGAAGTTGAATTTAAGGTGTGATCGGTAAGAATAAAGTGATATCAGTTCATAAAGTTATAATAACATTAGCCCAGCTAACAAAGTTAGGTTCTGAGAACGTTTTTCTAACGTTCAATTTTGGTTGTGGGAACGTTAATTTAAAATGTTCTAAAAACGTGGAAATGTCCAGTTTGCTTAACGTTGCTGGAACAGTGTCTTAATGTTTGCAGAACGTTGCTGGAACGTTAGCATAATGTTGTTAGAACGTTATCCTAAGGTTAGCATAATGTTGCTGGAACGTTATGAGAACGTTTATCAAACACAAATAACGTGATAAAGACGTTCCGATAACGTTGTTCTAAGAACGTTTTTTATCAACGTAATGAGAACGTTCATCAAATACAAATAACGTGATAAAGACGTTCCGATAACGTTGTTCTAAGAACGTTTTTTATCAACGTAATGAGAACGTTCATCAAATACAATAAAGACGTTCCAAGAACGTTGTTCTAAGAACGTTTTCTCTCAACGTTACAAGAACGTTAATAACGTTATTTTAATAACGTTTTGTCCTAACATTTACACAACTTTTAAAGAACGTTAGTGAATGTTCTGGGAACGTTCCCTGTTAGCTGGGAGACCGCTTCCCGGGAGGTTCACATAACGTTACTTACAAAAATAAGTTATCAATGAAATAAATGAATTCAGCAAATAAATGTTGTACTAAAAATGTAAATGTTTGACAATAAATATATAACAGCAATAGAATAGCTTTACAGTAAACAGTTTTTTTTTTCAGTACTAGCCTATTTTATATTGATGACCGTTAAAGCAAGACCATGTAAACAAACAAATAAAAACACAGCCAATGTCCAAAGTGACAATTAGTTATAGGATAACGGACACAGCGCATTCATCAATGATGTTTGTAGCATGATCCAGGGGATTAAAACATCCAAAATATATTTCAGGCCTAGTGGAGTTGGTAACTAATAATAGTAGTAAAAGTGTTAAGTTGCATACAATGGGTATACTCACTAATGCAAGAAAAAACTACCTTAAAAAACTGTTATCTGTGCTGTTGTCCAGTAACTCCAGTTGGAATTTTCACCCCGATATGGCTGCCGCGCTATCGAAGCGCCATCTAGTGGCTGTTACCAAAAAAGCATCAGAGTTTCGCCTCTCTTTGAGGCCGGTTCCCGCCTCCTTCTTCCCGGGTTTCGCCTCCAATGTAATGGGGTTCTTCGCAACCGGCGAACTTTCAATACCTTAATAATAAAATAAACAAATACAAAATGAAAGTATAAGCCAGCAGCCCCTCAAGGACGACTGCTGGCCACATAAAACAGGAACAAATCACAATGTAAAATCAGGCCTGTTCCTCTCTCGATCTTCACTGTCGTCGCTCCTCCTTTTTGCTTCCGCTCCTCAGTGTGTCTCACAGGTGTCGTTCATTAACACTCACGCCACCGGCCTCGTGCCGCTCTCTCACGCCCCGGCCTCGTCCTTCTCGCCACAGAAGGATTTTTAGAACTATATCTTTATCATTTTAGTTATCATCCTTGTTGTGAATGGGCATTTCGTGTGATGAGAGTTTTTATGCCACCTCTACCACCTTCTCCTCTTTCACAGGAGGACATCACAGAAGCTGCCAAAAATCATTACAAACAACCATTTTATATTATGTACAATTAATTGGTTGCATTTGTCATGTATTTTCCCTGCATCCCAAACCTTATTTGACAATATTTCATTTTTGGAAAACGCTGTTCCCTTTCGAGGGAACTCAACGCTGTGTCATAACATTGGTGCTATGGGAACGCCCCCCCCCCCCCCCCCCAGACGAGGTGTCTGAAGCATGTGTGGAAAAATGCCAATTGATTGACAGATGGCAGCCTTATGATGTCACATGGAGCGCCCCGGAGTATAAAAGGGTGCCCCCCTTAGACTTCATTAGCTCTTTGTCTTGAGGATTCATTTGTTTAAGTGTGTGTGTGTGTGAAGATATAAGATATTCATGTGATATATTTGCACATGAATGGTTGTTA
Source organism: Pimephales promelas (assembly GCF_016745375.1). The sequence continues at coordinate 360,823 of NW_024122001.1, forward strand.
GTCATACCTGAAAGTGGGCAAGTGGGCAAATTCGGAAGTCAGCTATCTTTCCGTGTTATAGTTATCCACTGGCTCTGGTGAGGAAAGATGGGCAAATCCGCCTCCTACTTTCTCGCATGCTGCTTCTCCTTGATAAATACGCACTTAGAAGTGTAAGCTTCTATCAAATTGCATAGGAAGTGTTGCCAGACATAGCTGAAAGGCGATGGCCTATCCCGCTTCTAGTGTCCCATTTCATCAGTTGTTGTTTCCCTTGGGATGTAGCCTTGGGGTAGAACATAGATAGACCTCCTCTCCCTCTAGAGTGTCGTCATGCTGAGGCCTCTGCTCCGAGTGTCCTTGCTAGGCTGTCTTTAGGATAGAGTGAAGACAAGCCTTCTCTCGCCGGAGAGGTTCGTCATGCTGAGGCCTCCGCTCCCCAGCGCTCCATCTAGACATTTATATTAAAGGAGAACTCCGGCGAACAATGAACCTTTGGTCTAATAAAACATCGGTACCTAGTCAATCGTTCACTGAGATTTGTTTTCATGATAATCGAATGTAAAGAGTTTTATCGATATTTTCTAAGATGGCTCCTGTCTGTATACGCGAAGTGAACTATCTTCGTAAAGTATCTTCTTATTAAACGGTCTGTACAAAGTTCTCAATGCTTCGTTTTGCATGTATGGACCCTCATTATGTTACTGTGTTAGTGTGGGGCTATTTTGAGTCTTGTTAGTGCACTAACCATGGTATAAACTAGCGATTTCTTTTTACTTAGTCAATGCCCCCCAATGCTAGCATTATAGCAAGAGGACAGAGCTGACCATCGACCCAGAAGAGAAGCCCCACGTTGAGTCTGACCAGGGGTGTGAGCCCGCGACACCAGAGGCTGAAGGAATACTGGTGGACTGGCCATAAAGGACTGGCAGATTGACTTCAATGTGGAGGTATCAACTCTCACCCTATCCCACCGGTACTTCCTTCATCATTGCAGTTTATAGGCAGCACTATGACCTGCATGGTCTATGAATGACTTCCACTGATTCTATCAAGTTTCCATCTGCCGCCATCACCGCAGAGCTAAGCCAGTCCTCCAACCCTGCCTCTACTGGATGTTTGCAGCCATTTGCCATCTCTGGGGATGCCTTGCTGTGATGTCAAGTCCTCTGATTACTTCGCTCCATCTCAGCCTGTCAACTTGATAGCTCCGCCTTGGCTCATCCCACCTTCGGCTCCACCAGAGACCCTCAACCTTGTGGCTCCACCGGGTTCACTCTGCTTCCGCCACAGACTTGCGGGCCGTCACACCGTCTCCGCCTCAGCCCACATTGTCCCTGTCTCTTGTTATCACCCGTTACGGTGCGAGGTTGCACCTTCCCGGCGGGGGTTTACTGTCAAAGTTATGCTCAATTTGTTGTAGTTTTCATGGACTTTCAGTTTGTTTTTCAGAATGTGTTTCTTTGTCTTTGTTTCCCGCCACTCATTAGTTTCATTGGACTCTGATTGTTATTGTCAGAGCTGTATGTTATTTTGTTACCAACACTGGCTATTTAAAGGGGTCCTATTACCCCCTTTTGTTTTTGGGGTGTACTAAAATGTTTTCATGCATGACTGGTCAAAATTGAAAAAAAAAAAAAGAGAAAATTCCACATATTTTACATTGTTACAGGTTCTCTCTCTACCCAGTCTGGCTGAATGCATTTTTAGATTAAGCCACTGATGTTTCAGAGTGGTGTGTTTTTTAGGGGTAATTTTCTTATAGATACGATGTTATCCACCATTTAATCATATTTGTCGGAAAACTGGTAATACAAACAGTAATAATTGGATAATTTTCCTGAGGGGCAGGGAACAGTCTTACAAAAGCAAGAGAAAGTTAAAAACACTACATAACTAGTGTAATTTTAGTTAGCGGGCAAGGCTTTGCCCTTCCATTGCATCATAGCAATATAGAACGTATTGGAACAGGTTAATAGAAAATATATATCTAAAAATAATAAGACTTCAAGTTTCAAGTTTAGATCCATAAACAACAGATGTCCCAACAAAATGGGTATGGTTACGTCTTTCAGGAGAAGCTTTTTGTGCTTAAAGTCTTCTGTTCTCCGTAAGATGTGCAGTGCACAGACAAATGAGGTCTTCAGGAACAGAACAGTTTTTTAACCACAATTTGAACCTCTCTAAGTTTGTCAGCCTTAGGACCAATTTTTTCCAGGGTGGAAAAAACTGAGACAACACTTCATCTTCTCTAGCGCAGCTCAAACAGGCCTCGCCAACTTTCTTTTGCGTATTCCTTGGGCGGGGTTTATTTAAATGAGGCACGTTATGGCTTCTTAAGATACTGAAAAATCGTGTTGTAGTCCAAACGAGGCATTCGTTGTACTTCTTGAAAAGTGGATTCTGTTAAATAAAATATTTCCTTTTGGAGTGGACTTTGAGCTTTGTAACCTTGCAGATCTTTTTAATGCTCAAACAGCAACATTAGACTAAACAAATTTGAAAAAGTAAAAAAGCAGGTAATGCTTCCTTTTACAGTCAAGTTACCCATGTAAATGTACTTATTTTAGTAATTACTGGGTAATAACTAGTATTAACCCTGAACCTACCCCTACCCCTGTTCCATGTACTTACCTTATATTAGCCAGTACTTTCTAGTAGGGTTGGGTATCGAGAATCGAGTATCGATTGGAACCGAGACTAACTTTTCGTTTTTCCCGGAATCGTTCAAAAGTTAAAATTTCGATTCCTAGTTTCGATATTCACAGTCCGCCGAGCGGAAGAAGAAACCGCTGAACAACACCAACGAAGAAGCGTCTACCGGAAGTGTTGGCATAACCGCGCGAGTCGAACATTAGTAGCTTACGTCAGCGGTCCAGTGTGACTTCACTTTTCTAAAAATAACGAAATCTCGGCAAAATGCAAAATTTGTGACAGAAGGAGTATTTGTGACAGGAGTATTTCCTTCAGAAAGGATTATTTCCTTCAGAAAGACTGTTGGTTAGCAAGGTTAGCTAAACTTTTTTGACCCTGCCTCTTAAAAGAATCGGAATCGAGAATCGTTAGGAACCGGAATCGAAACAAGGAATCGGAATCAGAATCGTTCAAATTCAAACGATACCCAACCCTACTTTCTAGGTAAGTACACTGTAAGTACACTATAAGTACTGTACTGTAAAAGGAAGCATGATAGGACCAGTTCCTCTGTGTGCACTCTTCAGATGTCCGGTATTGTTTGTGTGTTCTGTCTTGCTTGTTATGTTAGTTCTGAGTTATTTCAACAAACCTTGTGTTATTCGTTATCATCTTCATCTTCCTTGGATATCCAGTGAGAGTTACCTGTCAGGGAAACAGGAATATATTCGTAATATTTTATTTTTGTTCAAATTAATTAGTCTTGTTTAGAAAAATAAACATCAAATGTAAAAATTCCATTCAAATTAATTTCATATTTAGATTATATTAATATTAATTTAATACTGTACAGTATGTGAATTTACCTCTGAACATATTTACATATAACTACAGATTTTCTAAATAAAGACTAAAAGGAAAAACAGTAAATAAAGATTGTACAGGTATTACAATATACAGTATATAGGCCTTCATGTACCTTACCTCAACACCAAATTGTACAAAACTCTTAAACACGTTAATAAAATGTTAGAAAACCATTTGCAATATGCATAAATGATAATGTTGATCATTCATAAAAACTGTTGGAAATCATGTTAATACAAAAATCGAAGGAAAAGAAATCACGAAACTTTTTCATATTTTGTAATGTTTGTATTTTGTTTCATCATCATCACAAAATGGGTACATGGGGAGGAACAAGCCTTTTCCAAAGAACCTGAGGTATTTTGCGTCAAGCAGCCTAAGGTATCAAGATTTTTTCTTTAAAAAATTCCCTATCTCAATTAGTTTTGTTGATACGATGCTATTCACACAACATATAATAATAATAATAATAATAATAATTAGTTGCCAACTATTCAACATTATCAGCAAAAAAGGACAGCCTGCATCTTTTTATTACATGTTTTAAATAATGATAACAATGTCTTTAAAAATATAGTACAGGGAAGGAAAAGGAAATACAGGTAATGTCTCACACAAGGAAAACAATTACAGCAGCACAAAATACAAGATTTGCCATTCAGAAAAGCTAACTGAAAAAAATACAGACATAAATAAATTGCTGAACTATCTCACATGGAGAGGGCATTCACATTTGCACACACACACCCTTTCTGTGTTATATATAAACTTTGGAGCGTTCTAGAGATTCTGAGAGAAATGGAGAGGAAAAAGGGAGAGAAAGTGTAGAGAATGAGTGAAAAGGACAGGAAAGAAAAAGCTCAGAGCCCAGATTTGTAATTGAGTCATCAAAAGCTCCCCTGAGAGAAAAAAAAAAAAGCAAGCCGAATGAGCAGAGTCACCATAGAGCAGATTCTGTTCTTATCAGTTATTGGTTGTACATATAAAGTTTTATGATCTAATATAAACTAGCTGATCAACAGATCATCAGTCAGGTTTAAAAAAATTAAAAATGCATCTAGTTGTGTTTGGGTGCGCAGTCGTAGATATAAAGTTTAGGGGCTTATCTCCTCTCCAAGACGCAAGTCTATATGAGCATCTGCGAAGGGTCATTCACAACATCCATCATACATCCTCCCGCAATCAGACCCAAACAAACAATAAATAATATCATAAATATGCAGAACAAATGGGGGACACAGACAAACCCCTTTATAGTCCCTGTCATTTTTCCCTTCATTTTGTCTTGTGTGCTTGTTAATACAAAAAATCAAATTCTTGAAAATTGATGGGGTATCATACATATTCTTCTAGATGACTCTAGATTATTCATGCTGGATTAAAGTCTTTAATAATTCAAGCCAGCAGGCTGGAGAGACAAATGAAAGCCATACCAAATGCTTTAGTTTGTGACGCACACCGCAGGACATAAATGGTTACACGTGATTTTTTTTTGTAAAGCGTTGTGGTACCCTTTTAATGAGAACATCCAAAAACATCCCACTTAAAGCAAAAGAAAGTGCATTTTAACGTCAGATAATTCCTGGTAATAACCGCACTCTCTTATGAACGAAAAGGAGGACAATAAGTGAAAACATATTGCTTGTAGGTCTTGCAAGTGTATTTTCGTAAATATCACTGAAAACACTAAAAAAAAGAGGAAAAATAAAAACTCCACAATCTTTTATATTATTTCTCATTACCAGAATGAACCAGTAGAATAAATTAAAAATGTAACTAAGAAAAGAAAAAAATGTTTTTAAACATCCATTGAAATCACTGTGTATAGTTCATTTACTATTTGTTTGTAAGGAAAACAGCAGCCTCGAAGCATGCTCGGTGAGAGGAACGTGGGCTTGCGCAACAGTTCGAGCATCACCACTTGGGCGCAGGAAGGGAAGAACAAGACCCTGAAATCTGGGTGACAAAAGAGTGACAGAACATCATGGGAATATGCCCACAATGCGTTTCCTTCATGACATGCCTGGTTCCTCCTCCAGGATTCCATGAATGCTAGGATACAGGACCAGGGTGGACAAGAGAACTGCACAAAGAGGCCTTCATTCAGCCAGGAAAAGCATGTACCACCAAGGCTTAGTCTATGCTGACTCCTTGTGCTGTGGCGGTGTAACTTCATAAAATGGCATAATAAAAGAAACAAGTGTAAGCTTAACAGCCATGCTTGATTCTCAATCATTTCGGAGGGGGGTCTGTTTCTACGAGGGATTCTGCCACTGGAGTCTCAGCGCGTTGTCATCTGGGGATGTCTATGGCTTAAAAAACAGTAGAAAGTCAAAAGCAAAGTCAATCTGTGTCCGGTTCCACTGGCTTAAAAAGACAACGAAAAAGAACTAGTCATTATCGACAAGCCATGATCATCCTTGATCATGAGCGACGCCTGTCCGCTGACTGTCGGTAAAAGTCCTCAGGGGCTGTGCAGGGGATGTCAGGATACTTCAATGATTTCCATGCTCCCAGAGAAGCTGGACTGCTTGCTGATCTTTCCCAGTTCTTCCCTTGAACGTGTCTCTGATATCCCCTCTTCAAACTCCATCTGACAGCTGCGCCGCTTAAACTGCTTGTCGGAAGCACAGGAAGTGGGAGCATCCTCGTGCCAGCTGCCCCTCGAGTCCCGCGGTTCCCCCACCTTCTCCCGCAGACGCACAGCCTCACACGGCCCAGGGAGACTGCTGCAGCCTAGCGTAGGAAAGTGTACAGCCCCTCCTCCACCGCCATTACTGTTCATTGACTCCGAACTGTAGAACCAAGGGGCTTCGCCTGTTGGCGTAACAGGCGTTGTGGCCTGAACGGTGTCTCTATGCTTGGTCCACATGGGCCCGGTGCCCACAGTGGGAAGGCTGAGCAGCAGGGAGGGCTTCAGATTGTCATCAAGACTGGGACTTTTGTGCGCAGGGAGTGAGCGTCCGAGGTTTAGGCTGTGCGAGTGCACAGGAGAACTTCCAGCGCTGCTACCATTGTGCTTGCTTTTCCTCCGTGAACGAGGTCTGGAGCTGCTCTCGGGAGATTCAGCTAAACCAGGGCTGACTGAAAGAGGCGAGTATTGGCATACTCCATTGGCTTCTCCAGCCTCTGGGCTGTCCAGCTTGCAGAGTTTGGGGACATCTTCGGTATGCACAGGTGCGAGGCGAGGACAGTGGTTGGGCTCGTAGACAGATTTGATGTCAAGCGAGAAAGAGCGTTTGAGACGGTTGGTGTCCAGGATGCGCTCTGCCGAAAGATTCAAGCCATTAAAGCCCTGCTGGAGGGAGGTTGGAGAAGGTAGCTTAGCGTCAAATTCTGTGCGGTCTTTGTCCGCCTCCAGGCGTCCCTTTTCGGGATCGCTTGAAGATTCTCCCCTAGGTTCGGATAATTCCTTTAACTGCTCCAACTTCTCCTGACCTGAGGACAGAGCTTTTAGCAACCTCAGACCCTTCTCAAACTCCAGCAGCTGACCCAGGAAGTTGAAGTTGGGGGATATTGAAGGTCTGCGGTCCTTCACAAACCTGGAAACACAAGAAGAGTAAGAAGGATTACCCTTGGGACAAATCCGCATATAAGGAACACAAAGACTCACCATGTGAGCTTGTAAAGGCCTTAAACAAAACTATGTGTTTCAGAAGGCTTCAACAGGTATTGTTTACTAGTTTCTATGTGATCCATTTTACATGTTGCAGTAAATGGATATAAAATTACAGGTAGCAGAAAACTTGTCTTTTCTGAGGCCGTGCAATTTAAGCTGCAGGGTGTCTGAGTGAGTTTACCTGTATGCGTCGTCTGATGACAAGCCCATTGTCTTCATGATATAAGCAATGGCGATGGTGGCGGACCTGGAGATGCCAGCTAAACAATGGACAATGACTCGACAGTTGGAAAGCTTGGCTTTGTCTGAAAGGGAGAAGGGTAACACGTGAGAACACACAAAACATGCAAGACAACCGAATACCTCCTCAGCATAATAATTTCTGCAAATATGTGCTGAGGATCAAATTTGTTCTTCCTGATATCATAACAGGGCATGCTGCTCATTTTTCATGCATGTAAAGCGTTAAAACAACCTTCTATTGTCACAAGCAGGTTCTTACCAATGAACTCGTTGGTTTTGTCTAGCCATGGCAGGAGTTTTTCACAGTAGTTGTCATTGACGGGTATGCGCATGAAATGGCTTTCGGAGATGAACTCTGGCTTTGGGCAAGTGTTGCTTGCATTTAATACATATGTGATGCCATTTTGAGCCATTAGATCCTGCGAGTGTAAAGAACCAGGGTAAGAATTATGTAGCGTCATTACTTTTGTTTTGTATAAAACATTTAAACATTCCAAAATATTAGTTACCTTGTTGAGCACATCTTTTTGTGAGCCTAGGTAGAGATGGGGCAGGATTCGTGTGGGACCAACATTCGCCACAGGCAAACATGGCTGAGACAAGCTCATGGGCAGAGTGGCCACTGGCTTGCCTTCACACAAGCCTGGAAAACAGGAAGAGAAAGCTGCAAAACCACCTGAGGAAACAGAGAAAAAAAACACATTAAGAACAAAATTACCCCCTACGTATGTGATAAAAGAAAGACAAGAACAACAGTCTTTATGTATGGGATACAACTCAAAATCTCTCAAGCAGGACAAAGAACTGAACAAAGAAGCTGCAACCTATAATAATAAAGGGCATATTTCAAGTAAAAACCTTTCGTACTAACAAAGGACATGCTGATGTCACACATCATTTGTCAAAAACGAATAAAGAGAGGATTCAGATGCTATGAACAAGATTATGCCAATCTAGGTCAGTGCATGTACGAACATGGCAGTCAAGTGAGCAAAGGCCAGTTGGCCTAATGAAGGATCCTGTCTCTTTAAGAGGCGGGTGGCTCCAGTTTTGGCATTTGTCTGCTGGAGCTCCTTTTCCTGAATGACCTAATATCCTCAACTGAACAACTGCGTCAGGCTTAGAGAATGAGGGTGGTCACAGGTGCAGACCAAGCCCTTGATTCATAGCTTTAGGGTGTTGGGTGCGTAGGCAACAACACACACACATTCAAATGCAATTACGACTATAATCGTTCACATTGTGCATGAAGCTGAACTCGAATGTAAATCCATTCCACGTTTCCATCTTTCCCTGTTCAACTAATACAGAGTAAGAAAGTTAAGTCTTCATCGAGCTGTGCAATGCTGCCAGAAAGTGTGAGCCCCAGCAGATGGGTTAAGACCTTAATCTCAGATGAGCTTCATGAGAATTTGGGACATGGTAACCCTAGGAGCGTGCAGACACAGCAGTCAACCAGGGAGCCATGAAATCTTTTCGTCCCAGCCAGGAAACAGTGAAATGGTCCAAACAAAAGTGACTGTGTTAATCAGATCTAGGTGGGATGGAGGAGTTAAAGTGAACAAGTCAATAAAATGAGTCATGGCAAATAAAGAGTGAGGAGATAAGAAGTGTAAAGCCATGCTCAGAACATCATCTAGAGTCTATAAAAGGGCGACACATCCTATTTCAACACACTGTGCATTTTAAAAAGCCACCTGCTTTGCCCTAACGGACAACGTGGAACACCTGTCCCTCTTATCCATGCATAAATCACCAAACAATTATTGAATGTTTGGGGGAGCTTGAGCGACAACCTGTCTGTTTCCTGCTATTAATGGCAACGGTTGGTACAATGACATCATCTCTCAGCACAGAAGACTGAGAGGTGATTTGCATGTCACTCAAGCAGAACCAACGGGCCCCTGGTGCCTCCTCCATACGCTCTCGAAACTAGCATAGATGAATGACTACCGACCAAATGTTCTACGACCCCCATACTGGTTCAAATGCACCCTTCCCCCCAAACCCCACACACAAATACATTCAAACACATTGATACAACCATCTAATCTTGGATATCTGCCCCCCTCCCCCAAATGTAACTCACCTTACCGGTCCAGTGACATAATCCCCTAAAAATGTTGCTCATTATGTCAACACTGTCAGCGATGCCTAAGATGACAAATTTTGCCGGGTTAAGGCTTGTTAAAACTGGCTTCCTATCGCACATCTCTCAAATGCATTACTTGGGCCAAAATTAGGCAATGTTGACCTCCCATCCCTCTCCCTTGAACTCAAAAGGTCAAGGATTCCAATGAGCACCAGGAATCAGCAAGACCACAGCTCTATGCTCAAAAGGCAAGCAGACTTGATCTCCTTTTGCAAGTTGCTCTTTTCATCTTAAGGATCTGGAATATTGTCCTGCTTCGAAGATCTAGAGGGGTGCTTTATATAGCTTCCTCAAAAAAAAATGTGTCTCTCTACCACAGCAACACAAACAGGAACAAGTACAGCACATTATTGTTGAAAAGCCAAGAGAGGAAATGCTTGAGTGAGGTCATCAGCTATCATTTCTAACTGGGTGGTGGCGGTGACAGTTAGGGTTACAAGGAAACCATAAGCTTCCGTATCGGTCTTGACGGCTGAAGTTGAATCAACAAACACCTCATTTTACTTTGCAGCAAAGATATGAACAATTAATTGCACCGTAATAAGTAAAGTTAAAGAAGTTGTGCGAGGGACTAGAACTGATAAAACAAATCCATTCATTAATGCACAGACACACACTAACAGGCAACATTAGTCACTTTTATAGTCTCCAGTTGTGTAATAGGCCAGTGGTGACGTTTCTCAAAACCACAGGGAATATGAGTGCATGAGTGTTTTCAGCAAGAGAAGTGTGCCAGGGTCAAACTCACTCTGGACGAGAAGGCAATGTGCCACTCGCACACTTCCTCTATGTTTTTTTTTGTCTCTGTCTCCAAACCTTACATAAGCCTCCATTTGCCATCCAATTTTCTCTGAAAACAGGAAAGTGGAATAACCTTTCTTGTATAGAGGAACCACAAGATTTATCTGGAATTGCAGAGGTTTCGCATGGTATGGTACGGTTTGGTTCGGTACGGCATGCTTTGGCGCTTTTCCACTGCATGGTACGGTACGGACTTGTGGCGCTTTTCCACTGCATGGTACGTTACGGCTCGGTGCGGCTCACTTGTGGCGCTTTTCCACTGCATGGTACGTTACGGTACGGCTCGCTTTAAATAGTAGCTGGTCTGTTGAGGTTCCAAGCGTACCGTACCGGTACTAAATTACCCCTTTTCCACCCAAAAAGAACTGGTTCGGAACTGGTTCAAAGTTGGTTCGGAGTTGGTTCAACTTGCGAACCCATTCAGAACCTGTTTGTTTTTCCACTGACTAAAGCGCCCAGGGAACGACGTCGTTACGTCACTGTGTACGTCGCTAGAAACGCTTGCAAGTACATTGCTTTGGGATTATCTCTAACGTGTACCAAGAAAACTTTAAAAACAATTGAAATATCTAAGTCTTTTAATTTTTTTCGTTTCATATATAATCTTTTCTGATAAGTCTTGTGTCTTTTTTCTTTCCATTTATTTGTTCTATATCGTGACAGTTTTCTTCTTTGTTTATTTTATAAATAAATGAAAACGCTTGCGTGTTTCTGCAGTTTCTCCTGGCTTTGCGATGGTCAGAAAAGATGTTTAGAATGCATCTAAACCCGCCCCAGCCCCCGACGTAAGCATGACGTGGTAAAAGAACGGTTCTAGTCCAGTAAAGAGTTGGTGCCGCTTTGGAACCAGTTTTCCCGGCCGCGAACCGGTTCTTTGGCTGTCGAAACACAAAGAACTGGTTCGTGGGCAGGCACCGGCTCCGAACCGGCTCTCAAAATGCTTTGGTGGAAAAGGGGCTAATGTGACGTGAAACACTGCAGATGACTGATTGGTCAGACAGAATAGTCAGTACCAGAGTCATTGTATTGGCGACCAATAGACATCGACACGAGAAACCAAACCCGCTAGATTTAAATAGCCAGTAACAGCCACCGCTGTTATCGATCAGTTTATAATCCCACCCACTTTAAAGCGGTACCAACTTAGCAACCGAGCTAAAGCGAACCGAGCCGTGCCGTGTCGAACTGTACTGAACCGTACCAGCAGTGGAAAAGCGCCATATAATGCTTGGGTCCCCACAGACTTGTGGGATACTTACCTAAATTTCTACTACAGCTGCAATGCCATGTTCCCCTACTGCGCAACAAAGAGGATGAGGTAAAAAGGTTACACTTTTCGGATATGGCCATGAACTATCGAGATGCATTTGTGTTTAATAACACAGAGTTGCACAGTTCATTAACTCCATCCTTTGATATCAGTTCATTGTCTTGCGGCACCTGACCTCCATCTTTAGGAGCCCCTCTGTTTTTCATCTTTTCAGCTGAGCTCTATAGGCACTCTCACACAGGCCTCTATTCAAGGCTCTACATCCAGCGGCATTGATGGGCCTCTGAATGAAACTAATGCACACCAACAGACACACACACACACACACACAAGTCTCCAGATGCAGAAGACATGACGCCATTGAGGAGCAGCCCCCATCTGTCCCCATCTCCGCGCACACACTCACTTATTTGCATCTCAATAAAGGCCCAATGACATCATTGCACACATGCATGCTGCACAATGAGGAACACAAAAAACAGCAGGGGGTTGGTGGCTACCTCATCACTCCCGGCGCTTTGTGTCATGCTTGACAGATTAGAAGTGTTAAACCCCGGGACCCTGTATCATCGAATCATTAACTGTTGCCGCCATTACAATTATTGCATTTCTGCCCTAAAGCCATTACGAAAACATAGACGTCACTGCGATAAAAGTAAATTGCTTGGCAAAGTCCAACTGTTTAACTTCTATTTGGTGACATCAGTCGAACGCACACACATAGCACCTCAAATATACTCTAGCATGTGTGGCTGTGAACTATGAACACACACACCAAGCAACAGCGTTAATATACTTAAAGCAACCCAATGCATGTCCATTTAAATTTGCTACTACTCTCTCAGATTATCATAGGAGCACAATAGCAATGCTAGGTTCATGTTTTAGTTTTTTGTGCTAATAGAAAGACTGAAAAAGACATAAACATAGCGCCAGATGGGAAAGCACCATCTGTCCAGGTGACAACAGATGCTACACACCTCTAAGCTTGCGTTCCTTCCTCATCTTACGGACTCTGATTTTGAGCCTCATGTCTGTTCCCTGGATCCCCGGCCAGAAGCAACTCTCCGGAGGGGATATGACCACGTCAAGGGGCATCCGCACCAACTCAGAATGCACCAAACCACAGTCCGAGAACTATACGTCTGCAAGATGCTGGGTAACAAAAAAAATGTAAGATCCTAAAAGCAACACCTTGGAGGGAAACTCCACAGGAAAGAAACAACTGCATCCCCCTCACAGAAATAAGGGCAGAAGAACTGTGTGGTCTTTCCTCAGGAGCGCCACAGATCCTTCCTCGATCTCATTCTGTGTGGCAACAACTGAAAGTGGAGATCGCTATTGTTGTACAGCCTCCGTTCAAGTCTTTCCCCGCCTTCTCTCTCTCTCTCTTTCTCTCTCTCTCTGCGTGACCTTAGAGTGAATGAGCTCATTTGCCGTGAGCATAGTCTGCCCTGTCTCACTCCTCTCTCGCTTACTTTCACTCTGTCCCCCCCCCCCGTTTCTCTCTCTCTCTCGCTCTTACTGTGTGTGAGCTGAATCTGGCTCATGAGTAAGGCATGCAACCACATTCCTTACTCACCAAGCAAATATGCAGCCACCTTAGGGGCCCACTCTATGTTTTTCTGAAAATGAGAAAATATAACACTCTCTCAACTGTTTTAGACAGGAACCACCAGACTGCAAATACTGAGATGCACATCTTCTCTCTTCACACTCCCTAAATGAATCACATTTAGCATGAATTTTACATTTAAAATGCCGCTGTAGAGGAACTGGTGCAGCAAAACTGAGGTTCCAATAAATGCACATGCTGAATGCACAAAGTCGAATTACGTAGATAAATGAACTTGAAATGATTTTTTTAGCAATATAGTGATATATAACAATGGCAATAAAGAAGCATTTGATTCGATCTGCACGACAAGGTAAATTCACCTTACTTTAACAACATAAATCAATCAATTGCTCGAAACGGAGTGGGAATAAGTCTTATTTAGATCCACCCCGGTCTGTTACAATTAAAAAGAAAAACAAAGGTAGCTGCTTCCTTAATTGTTAATGTTAGCACAACTCTCAATTACATATTTATATAAACACAACCATATATAACCGCATGCAACAACAATGGTAATCAGAATACATACAAGGTAACATAACAAAGCCAATGAATACATGAATACATCACCAGACGATTAAGCCCCGCCCTCCTTGTACTGTGACATTGTTTGTGTTCGACTACATAATGCATGTGGGAAAAGTGTAAATGTAGTTTTATTTGTGAAATAAAAATGTCTAACATAACTATCCATGTGCTGCAAAACAACACCTGCCTAAAACGCATTAAAGCCGCCATAAAACGTAAGTTGCAATAGCCTTTTCTTCCCTATCGCGATGCATATCCGAGTGAATTGGCTTCTCAAACAAGAATAAATGTAGATTGGATGTTTGGATTGTTGTCTTATGTTATTGCTGGGATCTCATGTGAGGGAGAGGTTGTGAGATTCTGAGGGCGCATAAATAAATAAATACATAAATAATGATGTGCATGGATGGATAAATCATTTATAATAAACACTGCAAAATGAAATGTCAATTTAGATTTAAAGGTACAGTAGTTCATGCTGGTAGCAGTGATAACATTGCATGGCTGCTCTAAAGTGCTTTACTGCATGTTTCAAACACATATTTGGTTATATAAAACATCCCTACAGACAAGACCAGCTAGGAGCGTAATGAACGTTCAGGTCCAGGCTGGCGTTTGCTAGTTAGTTCATTCACAACTCTAAGAAAGTTGTAGTTCTTTGAACAACATGCATGTACATCTGTACGTTGGGTGAGAATGATGCCTGTAGAGGTGCAGTAGGGAGCAGTTGTATCAGAATACAACATTATACAGCAGGATCATCTATCAGGAGAAGCAGAGAAGCTACGTCATTCAACCACTTGCCCGTATGTAGGGCTTAAGGAGTGTTGCCACAATATATTAAATCTATTTATACAAAGCTTTCGGACTCTAACAGAGGATGGTGTGTGCGTGCAAGAGACATTTGTGTGTGAATGCGTGAGTGGAGCAGGAAAACTGTTAGCGCTGATAGCTCTTGTTGTCAGAGCACCAGTGACATGTGATACGCGGATACATCAGTCCATGATGTAATGCTTACGGGGCCCCAGCTGTCATGCCTGAAGTGTGAGGTAGCCTCCAGTTGAGCACAACGCCAGCCTCAATCGCTCAGCACTCACATGTGTGCATCAGTCTAAGTGTGTCTGAATCCCCCCGTCTGTGATAAAACAGTGTGAAATTTAGCTAGAGTTTGACAAACATATGACATAAATGGATCCCAGTGGGGCATCTCTCATTTACGCTCACGATATGGGGCGAAGGAGCTCGAATTCTCACTGCATGATTACGCTTCTAGATGTCTTGTGTATGCAAGCCATAAGTGAAGTCATGATGAAGTCATGGAAAGAGAGAAACATGACACGCTGACGTTACAAGCTAGCCATGCGTAGCTATATCAATTTACCGCCACCGAAGCCATATTACAAAAAAATGTGCTGTGGTGTACCGTACTACTCTATATTTCATATCGTTTAATCGCCATCATCCTTTGTTGGACCCAACTGTTGACATGCTTTAAATCTGGCACACGTGCCGCAGCAAATGTGCAATTTTAATTGTTCGTGTCAACTCGGACATATCCCAGCCGTTAGACTGCAGCCCACGTGGGAGTTTCCACACATGACATTTGGGAACGGTATAGCTGAGCTGAGGTCAAGAAACAAAAAAAACTAGTTGTGTATTTGAACTCTACAAAGTGTGATCTACCATTGGGTTC
Organism: Pimephales promelas; assembly: GCF_016745375.1. The sequence continues at coordinate 376,227 of NW_024122001.1, forward strand.
TTGAGAAAGACACTTCCCAGATTGCATGAGGGTGACTGTTTCTGTATTGTTAAAATCAAATTGAATTGGAAACTTCTTCACCACACACTAAATTTGCCTAACACTATGTGGTACTATAACTATTTGCTGCTTTTCAATTTGAACAAAATTACATTTTAATGTTAGCTAACGTGTTGCTGCTAGTCTAGTTTTAGCATCTTTAGCCCCTCCCCTTCCGCTATGTAGAGAAAGGTCTGCGCACCCGGTGCCTGGTCTAAAAGGGTTTTTCCTATTCTCTTAATTGGTGTGTTTTGGGCGTAATGTGCAATAAACCAATCAGAGTCTCATGTCCCATTCCCTTTAAAAGCCATTTGCGCTCACCTTTTGGCAGATTCGCTATTTACATGGCGGAACAGAGGGTATGCGCGTGACGTCACCGTCGGCCGGAGTGCCTGCAGTTACTCACAGTGAGTGGCAAAAAGACTGAGCGGCTGTATTTGTTATTAGCGTGAATGCCGCGAAAATCAAACACAACACATATAAAGTGGGAGCTTTGCGATTGACTGTACGACTAGATTTGACAACAAATCGGACTGATTTTTACAGACTGCTATAGAAAGAGGAGCAAACGGATCGAAACAACTGGACTCCAGTCAGCGAAAGGTGGATCTGCAGTTATCATTTTATGTCAATATGCTGAATTTAGGTGTAAAACAATACCCATATATTTTGTATTGTCATATATATTAACAACTCATCAATTAAATATTTATCATTGCATATTCTGCATTATTGGATGTTTTTAATAAACACTGACTAAAAAAACTCGAAAGTTTTAGGGCTGGACGATATGATGATATATATAGGCTATATATAACACTGATATAAGTGATCACCCGGATTTAGACCTACCTATATTGTATTTAAGGCGAATTTGCTTTATGTTTAGGTCTATATTGCTTTTATTTCCCCGATTTCGGAATCAGGCAAACATAAATGTCAGGCAACACGATTCCTGGCTGCATGTCAATATCCATGGATCACTGGATCTTTAGTAAGTTGTAAGGAACACCATATTGAGTCCAACATTTAGTTTAAATTGATAAAATTGTTCGTTTTAGTCGCAGTTTCCCCGATTAAATCCAGTTACGCAGCAGATCTTTTGCCAATCGGTCAGGCTGATGGGGGTTGTTCCGGCGGGAAAGTGACGTCAATGGCAAGCGGAAAGACTGAACGCTTCTTTAGTCAGGAAACGGATCAGCTCCCAAGCAGACCATCTACGGGACAAAGTGTACGCGCGTTGTGGACTATAGGCGCACGTTACTAACACACTCTTTAAATAAAAAAAATAAATAAATATTGCGCCATTGACCAACTGAAACCTGGTCTAAAAGTCAATTATTTAATTTATGTCTATTCACGTCTATTTAAGTTCGCAGTCTATTTAAGTTGCCTCAAAATAGCAACGCGCCAAGGTCAATGGCGCAAAGGACAAGATTATTCAAAGTTGGACAAAAATCACGGACAATTTGTTAGATAAGCTGAGATGTTGACATCCAACAGTACATTTCCTCTCTCCCTTTTCTCTTTGTTCCCGCTATGATAAAAAAAATAATAATTATGAAATAAAAATTGGTCACAAAAAAGGCCAACAATACGCCTGAACACACCTTGTGTTCAGACCAGCGCACAAATGGACGCAAATGCATTTGCTAATTTTAAACAACGTGTCACACAGGACGTTAAAATGATAACTGCGTCAGGCTGAAACTAGCAAAAAACACTTGCGTCGCGCCTGGAGCTGTGTTGTAATTACGACTTCACAGAAGGACTTGAATGCATCATTTCTACAAAATTAAAAAGTTTGTGAAATGAGACACAACACTAGTTTTACTGTAAGTAATGTTACACATCCTCTTACAAGAGGATACAGCTTTTTTGCTGATACTGCTGTGACTCAATGTTTCTATCAACACCTGCAAATCTCCTAAAAACAAGCTGATCTATGAGGTGAGAAAACAGCATTGCCTGACTCTCATATCAGTTTTCATTTAACACTGTAAAAAAAAACTGATCCAGATCTCACTCAGTTAAGAACAGACTCGAGGCTTCCAAGTGTTATGGCTCACAGGATGCCGTCACTCAGTACTGGGCTGCAACCCAGTGTACAGGTCAAAGGTCAAGTTCATTAATCAAGGTCTGCCATGTTTCAGCTATGTTACCGACAGCCGAAGGAGGACCCGGTTTAAACCGGTTCTAACACTCTTTTGGAGGCCAGTTACACCAGATTTAAAATTTCAGATGTTTTGCAAGGATGTGTTGACAGCCAAAAGCTTAAAACCATCTTGAGTGATTCATATAGTTGGATGAGGAAATCGATGGTATTAAGCAAGCAATTTGTTCTTCTTATGTCACTTTGACATGTGAAAAAGGTGTCCAGAGAATATTGACAAACTTTTGCACTTCTTTCTTTTCCTAAGCTCAATATTAATGTCGTAATGTCAGATGTTCAAATATGAAGAGAAAACGAAAACATCCAATAGAGAGCAGTTAGAGCCAGACATCCAACTTAAAGAGTGCAAACTTCCAAAATGACGAATCTGAATTTTGCGGAGAACTGTGCCTTTAACATGAGCACCACACCTCCATATTACAGTATATATTATATTTGACCACATTTCATGCATCAACTATTCCCATGTTATCCCTCTTTCCTTACTAGAGAAGAAGGGGTGATTGAGAAACTAGGGTTGATCTATTAATATGGATGGACCCACCCTTCCCCCTTAAAAGACAGAGAAAGAAAGCGATCTAGACCCCCCTGTGGAGGACTATGATGTCATCGGGCCACATGTAAACCAGGATAGAGGTCTCCCGAGAGGGTTACACAACTGGGAGGATGTGCTTCGTGAGAGTGGGAAGGAAAGGGGGAGATGGAGAGCCTGAGAGAAAGAGAGATAAATGAGAGGGAGTATTAATGCTTCCAATAAGACAGACGAATTACGACAAAGCCCACATTCTTTACACTGGGGCTTCAAGCTCCGCTGGAAATCCAAATTTAGCCGAAGACGGAATGGATGGACTTTGGGCCTCTATCAGGAAATGAGTGCTGGGTTGCGTCACTTGTTTGTGTATGTGCATGTCCTGTGTTCTGCAAACTTTTCCTGGAATTCATTGCATTCTTCAAGAGCTACCAAAACCTTTGGAACTTTTGGAAGGTTATTATAACTAGGAGTGTCTATGTAGAACTAGAATACATGATCCTGTCAGTTTAAACATTCAAGCTGTTGGAAACCATTTGTGAAAAAGAGTTGAGCGCACAAAGAAAATGCCATTTTCTTACGTGACTATTTGTGCTTGAACGTACACTTGCACACAACATTATGTAAAAATTGGAAAATGGATGTGTATTATCCGTGCATTCGCTCTTAAAGTGACAGCAGCCTAATAAAACTAACAACAATTAATCAAACAACAAAATACAAAGAGAAAATCACTTTTGTAGCTTTAACAAACATTAATTACATTCAATTTATAAAGTGAAGACTATGCAGTGTTATTTTGCATTCGATTATTCATTATTTGTACCTAAATACTCGTTTAAAAACATTTTAATTTGAGAGAGGGTGTGCAAATTAAATGATGCCCATTTTAACGCAAGAAAGCACCGCTTATGCCTGGTTCAGATTACGCGATTTTAGCCCGATCCGTTTGACGTAGGGTGTCGTGGGGATTCGTAAACGACAACGGGCGTCGGGACGCAAGATTCTATCGTATCATCTCGTATAGTGTGTCATAGTGGGCAACAACCTACAATGCTTCACGACATCACGTCAAAAAGACTAGCATTTTAAAAAATTTTAACGGTAGTCCACGACGGTTCCGTCACATGTATGAGGTTGACCAATAGGAGCACAAGCTTTTCCATACACAACTTTCAAAAATGGCAAAACGAAAGAGAGACGATGGTGCTAACCTTAAAACTAAAAGTAAAAATCTATAAGAAAACAATATTTTACCTCGAGTTCTCTTTGGAGGATTGACAGCCCATACTGTCCTCTTCGAGCAATCCAGGAACGTGTTCATTGTCGGGTTTTCTTTCTTTTTTTTTTACTTTTTTTCTGAACACAGGACAGCCAATACAACACTCACCGCTTCATCCATTGTTTGTTTACGTTCGTTTCCGGATGTCACTCGCTACTACAGTAGTTTCGCCTTCTCGATGACATCACGCGCGCCGTTAAAGACGGCATGCGAAGACTGGTCAGGAAGCAACGTGTAGTCTGACATGTGTCTTGTCCACGACACGACAAGATTTTAGGAGTCAAAATCGCGTAATCTGACAGCGACTATCGTAACAGACAAAAAAAAAATCGTGTAATCTGAACCAGGCATAACAGTATAAAAGGGGAAAAACCAAATGCTAGAAAAGTGTTCAATATGTCCCTCTGGAGTGTAAAAGTTTTCCTCCGTTTAATTAAGTGCAATGAACTTTTTTTTTTTCGAGGGAAATGTGGATGATAGGTAGAATCCAGAAAAGAGAAGTGGGTGTGGGTAAACCGAGCGAGCAAAAGAGTGAAAAAAGAGGGAGACGGTAGCAGAGAGGAGAGGAGAAGCAGTCCATGTCATGCTGAAAGTATTTGGCACTGGTCGGCCCGCTGACATTTCTTCATTTCTTCAGCTTGTTTCTCAGAATTGACATAACACATATAATTTGAGGTCTATGAGAGCACTTGAGAAACTAAAGCCAAGTTTACAGTGGGCCATATGTAGGACAAATGCTACTCATTTCTTCTCACCGCAAAGTGGTGTATGTGCATGTCGAGGGTACAGGGTGGAGACGGAAAGGTCATCTTTTTGACCTTTGCGAATCTGTGGCGTGTGTATGTGTGCCTGTTCAAGTAGGCGACTGGCGCCAGATGTGATGACCACAGGAGCCTGAACTAAAAATAGAGACATGCTCTAATCAGAAAGACATACAGAGAGAGAAAGACTTGAGTGTATGTGTGTGTTTGTTGAAAATAACAGAGCGCCAAGATCGTCCCTCGAGAGCTTACCTCATCCTAATGGCAACAGTGGCTCTTTTTCAATTGAAACATTGATCCCCGTGCTGTCCTGGGACGATAATGGACACGGGTTACATCGACACAGGAAGTCGAGCTGCTACAGGACAATGTTTTAGAGCTAACCTTGTAAACTCATTGAAGATTTGTTTTATGGTATGACGAGGATTTGAATGTTCACATTATGTTGCTTTGATTACCATTCCTCATGCAAGACACATCTGACAAATTAAATGATTCTAAAGCAAATGTGGTATTTGTTAGAGCAAATGAGTGGTGCATGCTCGTGCAAGACTCGCCACTTGGGTGGTTTCAGGGGAAATGCTTTGTGGTTGCTAGGGTGTTTCTAGGTGATTTCTACTTGCCCAAATCATAAAAAGCCCATCCCAAAGTCTCTAGATATGACTTGGGTCGAATGCAAGTTTGGGGATTTTCTTTGCCCAATTCATCCACAAGGCAATTTTTTTTTTTTTTTTTTTTAAAGTAATAGCACACTTTTCCTTGATAGGCGGCAACATTTTAGGTTTCTTTTAAATGTATTGTTTCTACATTATATGTAACAACTTCTAAAAGTACACACTCTAAAAAATGCTGGGTTGTTTTAACCGAATTTTGGGTCAAATATGGACAAACTCAAACAATGCGTTAAAATGTAATTTAAAAATGTAACCCAATGGCTGGGTTTGTCCATATTTGACCCAAAATGGGGTTAAAACAACCCATCGTTTTTTAGAGTGCAGATGTTGAGCCTTGGTGCTTATATGGAAAATGTAAGTTTGAATCTGGCCGACAATCCTTTTAGCCAATTCTTCTTCACAAATTTTCCTTAACAATATTCATAACATTAATGTGGTGTTTCTGACGTCACAAACTACTTTATAACCAATCAGATCAATGTGTGATCGTCAACGAGTGGATCTCTGAGCTGGTGTGAGTGAGTGGAGGTGGGGCTCATTTGCATATTCATATGACCATGTATACTAAATAAATAAATGTAGTTACATACAGTACATGCTATTCCAACGCATTAGGCGTCATATATGACTCTTTTGCCAATGTGTACACATCCAACACACATGGCACTTTAGCGTCAATATAAGACGCTTTGGCTTAAGGGTAGGTTTAGGTTTGGGGTAGGGTTAGGGTTAGACCATGGTGCCATGTGAGTTGGATGTCTACGCATTGGCAAAAGCGTCAGTGACGCCTTGGGATGATAATCGGATGACTATTCCAAGGCATGAAGACGTTTTTTCATAGGAAAACAAAAATGTGTCAATATGTCATTTTGGTAATAAAGTATGAGTTTTAAGGGATAACATTTTTGACTACTTTAACTTGAACTGTATTTATTCTCTTTTCTAGTTTGCTTCCCCCTCTAGTTGTCTAATAAACCTGGCATTGTATATTGGCTCTTTGACTAATTGCTTTTGTTCCTGGAAAAAATGCGTCTGCTAAATGGATGCATGTAAAAAAAAAAAACAGCGGGATCTCATTTAGTGCCATTTTAGTGTTTAATTGACTTCAGTGTTGGAAGATTGACTGAACATTTATGTTTCAAAAATGTATCTTGGAACGCCGAATGTTTAGGCTAAAAATATGACTTGTCTTTCATAATCTTGGCTCACAACAGTTAAAGTCGCGCACATATAATCGGAAACATTTTTCCAGAGAAGTCTGTCAGACTTTTCCTGTGCTGGTTTATATCATGAATGCCCTCCTGTCCTTTACCTCAACTGGGCGTAGAAACGGCGGCAAAACTGGAGCTTTGGCTGACCGTCTGGAGTCTGAGAGAGAACGTAATGTTGAGGGCAGGCTTACAGTGAAAGGATATATTGATATTGTTTTAGAGCGAATGCGTCACCACCTGTTCATTACCTCATTTTGGCGAACACACACAAACACTTCAGCAAGAAACGCCCAGTTGCATAATAGAAGCCCGGGAGTTAGACAAAGCTGAATTCAGCTCCAAAAGCAGCTAAATACAAAGGGGGAAGGAACAGCCGCGCTCTGGTTCCTGCCAAGCTAAAACTTTCATCTTCTAATTGAGCATAATTTGCTACTTTCTGCTGAATTCCTCCCACTTTTGCCGATCCAGAGGACATTTTATTCATCCTTTTAGAGTGGAATTGTGCAGCAGACAATCTTAGAGCATCTGGAAGTTTAAAACATGTGTTAAGTTGGGAAATTATGTTGGTTTCATATGATTTTGAAAAGCATTTCCACTATTTAAAAGAATTAAATACATTTTTTTTTATTAAAATAAAAAGTCAAGTGGTAAAAAAAATACTTGTGCATATCTTAATCATTCTCACAAAAGCTTGTAAATCTATTTTCAAGGTAAAAGTATCTTTTATGAACATTTTAATTGTAAAATCATAAATATCATTATGATTTTGTGGAGTTGCACCACATGATATTTTGCAATATGCACTAAACTTGGCTTGTCATAATTATTTTAAAAGACTTATTGACATTGACACACAGGCCTTGTTTACACCTGGTATTAAGATGGTCGATCGGATCAAGAGTAGACGAGGAAGACCAATTACGTTTACACCTGGTGTTTAAAATGTGTTTAAAACCACTTCTGTCCTGATTTCTATGAAGGGAGGGTCTATGGCTGGTTAAATACATGGGCTTTTTCAGATCTTTCGATCTAATGGACGAAACAAGCTAAAGCAATTTACATATGTGATGATGGATTATTAAAATTTAAAAAATGTTGTCCAAAAAATCTTAGTTAAAGACTATAGAATTACAGAAGACTCGTATTGTTTTGAATGGGCGGAATATATACGAGCCAATCGCCGATTAAAGTTATCGCGTCACTGCAGCTGACGTTGGAAACTCCGGAGACTTGCATGCGCATTAGCTTGATGCTTGATCCAGCAGGAAAAATGTTGTTTTCTGTCATGATTCGAGAGTTTTGAAACATGTTTTGGACAGTTGTTGTCAAGTTTCATTGGTGGTTTCAAATATGAAATTTAATCGTAAGCTTGGCAAACAGTTTTGGAGAATTTGATGTTTCCCTATATTCAAAAAGAAAGGAGCTGCACTTGCATGCCCGAGAGGCGTTTCAAAGACGGCCGCCAAGTGAAATGACTTGTCTTAAAGGGACTTTGGTATAACTAACATGCAGAAGTACTGTACTAACATTTTTCTTTTCATGACGTTCAATTTGAGGATTTTTTCTTTGTTATGATATAAGGAGAATTAAGAGTGATTGCACATCTGTAGGATACACGCATACGTTCTGCAGCACGTCCCTGTGGGTAAGGTGTGAAAGCTTCAGGATGTGAACTCCATGTGTGTAAATGTGTGTGCCATTCCAATAAGAAGGACAGCGTGGATGAGATGCCTGTGGAGGGAGATGGAAGATCAAATTCAACAACAGCACGCATAACATTTCAGTCCAAGAACCTGTGATCGCCACACATTAAGAAGAAACAGCAGGCCAACTCAACAGGCAAGAAGGACAGTCTTTACGACAGTCTACCGGGTGGACCCAAAGAGCTGGTTCGGGTGTGTTAGAATTTCTGCACACTAGGGATGTTCATTTGGGGGGTTTTCCCAAACTGACAAATGAAAGTCGTTAACCGATCTTTAAAAGCGTGTTAAATTTGAATTAAAATAATTTAGAATTTATAAGTGTCTGTGACCCATTGAAAATAACAAAATTATTTGTTTAAGGGTAAAAATTATGATTCACACATCCTCACTTCACACATCTGCAGATATTCAGTGAATAGAGAAAAAATGGAATAAAATTATATATATATATATATATGTAGACATTATCCTCCATTTCAATTACTCCAGAGAAACATGGCCATGTTGGCTAGCTTCAAAATTTGCACACTAAACACCTACAGTTTCTTTGCTCTAATGCTTCACAATGCCTTAAATGTCAAACTGTGCCGAAATTATGGTAGCTTGACAGATTAAATTTATGGTACATTGATGTTTTTCATACAATGCATCTTTAAGGTTCACTGACCAAGATTTCACAACAGTTGCTAGAAAAACTTGGCTTTGTTTTAGGTAAAGTGGTAACATTTTGTGAAATCTATTTGGAATGGTATTATCAAACAATGAAATGCTTTCTGTTGCATCAGTCTGCATGTGTTTTGAGGGAGTTTCAAAGTTGATTTGTGCATAAACGACACTCTCTAATCCAGATAGCATTTATACAGTAACTGTGACCCCTGAGACAGGAAATGGTGATAAACTTCCTCTTCATTTAGAGTCACTTACTATCACTTACAATCATCCCCATTCCGATCATAACACCTGATCTAATCTGCCGCTGAACCAAAAACATTGTTGCATAACTCAATGTTTCAAACCCCAGTGAGCAGGGTTTCTCTCTTCAAAGGTATCTTCTTAGTTAGGCATCGTAACAGTAGAATTATTACTGACCTGAAAAACTCTTCATAGGCCGCAACTCTATTAATGATCACTCATTTGTAACTTTTCAGCATACTGGCTGTTGTTACCACCACAAAATAAAACATTTTAAAAGATAATTGGGACTTTCTCATTTGACGTTTCACAAATGAATGATATAAAGTCCCAATATAAAGATATAAACTTGCAATTCTGCCTTTATGTCTTGGAATTCTGACTTTATAACACACAATTGCGAGTTTTAAATCTTTTCTCGAGATTTGTGAGATTTAAACTCGCAATTACGAGTTATAAAGTCAAAATTGTGAGATATAAACTCGTAATTGCGAGTCAAAATCCAATCTAAGGAAAAAAAAAAATTTTTCCCTCAGAATTGTGAGTTTATATCACACATTTTGACTTTATAACACGCAATTGCGAGTTTATGTCTTGCAATGCTGACATCTTTTCTCGAGATTTGTGAGATTTAAACTCGCAATTACGAGTTAAAAAGTCAGAATTATGAGATATAAACTCGCAATTGCGAGTCAAAATCCAATCTAAGGAAAAAAAACCTTTTCCCTCAGAATTGCGAGTTTATATCGCACATTTTGACTTTATAACACGCAATTGCGAGTTTATGTCTTGCAATGCTGACATCTTTTCTCGAGATTTGTGAGATTTAAACTCGCAATTATGAGTTATAAAGTCCGAATTGTGAGATATAAACTCGCAATTATGAGTTATAAAGTCCGAATTGTGAGATATAAACTCGTAATTATGAGTTATAAAGTCAGAATTGTGAGATATAAACTCGCAATTGCGAGTTAAAATCCAATCTAGGAAATAATTAAAAAAAAATTTCCCTCAGAATTGCGAGGTTATATCGCACATCCTGACTTTATAACACACAATTACAAGTTTGTCTTGCAATGTCGACATCTTTTCTCGAGATTTGTGAGATTTAAACTCGCAATTACGATTTATAAAGTCCGAATTGTGAGATATAAACTCGCAATTATGAGTTAAAGTCCAATCTAAGGAAAAAAAAACCTTTTTCCCTCAGAATTGCGAGTTTATATCACACATTCTGACTTTATAACACACAATTGCGATTTTATGTCTTGCAATGCCGACATCTTTTCTCGAGATTTGTGAGATTTAAACTCGCAATTACGAGTTATAAAGTCCGAATTGTGAGATATAAACTCGCAATTATGAGTTAAAGTCCAATCTAAGGAAAAAAAAAAACCTTTTTCCCTCAGAATTGCGAGTTTATATCACACATTCTGACTTTATAACACACAATTGCGATTTTATGTCTTGCAATGCCGACATCTTTTCTCGAGATTTGTGAGATTTAAACTCGCAATTACGAGTTATAAAGTCCGAATTGTGAGATATAAACTCGCAATTATGAGTTAAAGTCCAATCTAAGGAAAAAAAAAAAACCTTTTTCCCTCAGAATTGCGAGTTTATATCACACAATTCTGACTTTATAACTCGTGATTCTGTGGCTATTCAAAGCTGTCAGACTACATACAAAAATTTCACCGGATAATTTAAATGGATGCCAAAAGTAATGTTTGGAAAGGTAAACTGATATTAGGCACGTTAGTATTTTCACCAAAAACAAATGGTTTTAAGCCAGTTATTTGTATCTTTTGCTATATTGTGTAGCAAAATATACAAATAACTGGCTTAAAACCATTTGTTTTTGGTGAAAATACTAACGTGCCCAAGACTTTTTCACAGAATTGTGTATGCTAAATGAAAACGAGTCAATACAAAATCCAGATCACATGAAACACACATAAAGTTAATATAATACTGCATGTGCTGGACTGAATACATCCAGAAACGTTACATCATCTCCTCTAGAGCTGTCCTTTAATGTTGATCAAAGGCCGCCAAAAGCCATTTATCATTCAAATTGTCTTAATATGGTAATTAAATAATGACGTCTTCTTGCTCGGCCTCATGTGCACAAAGAACTATTTTCAGAGTCTGAAAATGATAATACAAGCATAAATACTGAAAAACACTTCATATTTCATGTCCCTAACAGCAATATTCCTATATTTGCAGTGGTTGAGCAACAGTGATGCTTGCCTTAGCAAAGATGAGGAATGTCTTTTTAAAAATCAAGGTTGTGCTGTTTCAGCTTCAGTGACGGCCGTGTTAAGTTTCCATGTCGTGCGTGACACTTCTAATTTAAGGTGGCAGAAGCTTAGCGAAAAACGCTAAATGTGACTCAAGCTATAAAAGTGACAGACGCTTCAGCACAAGCCGCCACATAATCAAAGATTTGCAGAAGTGGTGAAATTCCCCCAAATCCTGACAGAAATAAATTTGAGCTTCTTTTCACTGCTGACATATTTGGATCATGCAGCTTAGTAATAAGCGACAGAAAGAAGAAGAAGAAAAAAAAAACATAAGCTTGCTTTTGCTTCACTCAGAAAACTGCCAACCGAGGGTTTCTACAGATTCATCACTTTGAGAGACAAACTTCGCTGTGATAATCGCTATTAACCAAAAGTAATAATTAGAGGTATCAGGAAGTGTGCAAAGAAGAAAGTGAGTCTGTGTAAAAACGTTCTGAAGTGTTTTCATAAGGTTTGTTCTGCAAACGGCGGTTAAAAATCATGCCTTTGGCAACTAGCAGCTCCTTTGTGAACAATGACATCATTATTTGATTGACAGCAGGAGATTCCTGTCAGACCAGTGCGAAGACACTGCGGAAACACTTAGCATTACATGATCCTTTACTCTTTCCCTCAGAAGTTTGCAGATACGGATCGGCATTTCACTAACCCGCTCAACATAAAAATAAATCAATAAAAAACCCATTGACAACGGGACGATGGAACAAGAAGAGCTAAAATGCTAACTCCAGGTTGCTAATTTTTCAGGTTTTGTCTGACAAAAATGCAGAGCACTATACTCACTACAACTAAAATGACCAGTATGCATTGATTAAAGCATAAAAAGTGTAAAATAAAGTAAAAACAACACTGGTAATGGAGGGATTTAGGTGAGTATATTTTGTTGGTGACCGCGCCAAGGAACACCGCAACTGAAAACTCATTTTGACGACAATGAATGTTTTTACTAACCAACTACATGGTGCACTACATGGACAAGTTTGAGTGCACATTCCTGAAATGATGACATAACAAAAAATCTGTCAGTACACAACATTAACCATCAAGGCCTCTGATTCATTTGCAACACTCAGGCAAGACAGAGCCGAAAGGGAAATTATTAAAAGAGAGAGAGAGACGTGTAAAGTAATGACAGCATAACGCGGGAGTGTGTTTGAGAATCTGTGATGTAAGAATCGCCATCTGCTGGTATAAACCGATACGTCCTGCAGATCAGACCTCAGTTCCCCGTAATCTCAGTAAATGCTGATGTTGTGTACCTGTGAGCAGAGACACCCTGTGGAAGGTGCCGTCCAGCTTGCTCAGGAGGATGTGGACGAAGCTGTCTTTGGAAAGCTGACCGGCGTCTTTAGTGCCCTGATCGTACACCACCACCTCCTGTCTGCGGGCCAGGTCCACCTTGAGGGCGAAACACACAGGAACATTTCAGTTAGAAGTCATAGATAGAAGATGCAATGCAAACGGGCATCTGGCTATTATCACAATATAGCACGGCTGCCATGATGACATTATAGCAAATGTAACATATAAAAAAGCTAAAAATAATATTAATGACACATATCATTTATGTAATCGGATATATACATATACATACGTACATTCAATAAGACAATGATGAATAATATATCATATGTGTAATTAGAAAATTAATAATATATTAGACAATATTAACTATTTACAATATTTGATATTTATTATTTATAAAACAATATATTATTTAATACAAACACACACACACACACACACACACATATATAGGGTTATATATAGGGTTATTATTAATAACTATATTGTTAACTATAACTAACATTTATGTTAATAAAGCTAAAATAAAATATAAATATTAGTTAAAGAACTTAAAGGGATAGTTCACTTTGAAATGAATTTTTGGTATGTTTTAGCTTACCTCAAGGGCACCCAAGATGTAGGTGTCTTTGTTTCCGCAGTATTTTCAATTTTGATATTTTTAGGTCAAACCGTTCATATAATGGAGGTCTATGGTCACCACCTCAAAGAGAATGCACAGAGAAGTCCAAATTAAACATGATTTAATGACTCGTAAATGTAAGTACACACTGATGGCCAAACGAGTGGTTTGTGTGAGAAAATGAACAGTATTTATATCGTTTTTACCTCTTGTAACCACAGCCACGTCCAAGTGGCATCTAAAGGCACGGGCGCTTCGGTCTGCGCAAGCGTGACTGTGGTTACAAGAGGTAAAAACGATATAAATACTGTTCGTTTTCTCACACAAACCGCTCATTTCGTGTCTTAGGCCATCAATGTGTACTTACATTTACGAGTCATTAAATCATGTTTAATTTGGACTTCTCTGTGCATTCTCTTTGAGGTGGTGACCATAGACCTCCATTATATGAACGGTTTGACCTAAAAATATTATATGCCCTTGAAGTAAGCTAAAACATCAAAAATTAATTTCAAAGTGAACTATACCTTTAAATTTAACGAAAATTAAAAATGTTGCCTTGGCAATATATATATATATATATATTACAATATTAATTATTTACAACTATGTTTTACTTTTTAGAATATTTACTGTAGGCGATTTAAACAGTATATTAGAATAATATATTATATAAATGGTATATAAATATTATTGTTATTATTATATTAATAAAATATTATTAATAATATATATTTACATACAGTATATATTATATATTAAAAAAAGATGTTGGGTTGTGGAACTAACAATATCATGCAATATATTATATATCATTTATTACATAAACAACTAATACTAATATGTTTGTTTGTTTGTATGAGCGATATACTATAAATATAAACTATTATTACTATTTTTATAAATATAAACTATTATTACTATTAAGACAATGTATTGTGGAACTGACACAAGGGGGAGACATCATTCTGGTCAGACGTGCATGTTTATTGGCCAATTAATCAATCTGTCTGATAAATCGCTCAATCACTGTGATTATTAGAGTGCATTTTTACGAAAGGCCCCAGCTTTTTAAAGTGCTTTAATGTGGAACAGAAAAACATGCAAGAATCAAGAGCAAAGGTGTGGTATCATTCTATTCCTGCTCCAAATGACGTGCATTTCACACAAAACGTGATGGCTGGAGGCTTTAGCGTGTGCATCAGTGCATTGAATAGGAGTGCAAGGACTTTGGGAGTGTGTGTGCGTGTGTGTTTGTGATGCAGCAGGAGTGTGAAGCTGTGTGTGGCTGCACGCGAGCCCGGCTGTCTCAATGTTGTCAGGCAGTTTTTGATCACATGACCATCAGCCAGAGCCGCTGCAGAATGACTCACTACAGTACTGGAGCACTACTGGAGAAAACAGAGAGAGAGAGGAGGGGAGACGCAACGAGGCCAGCGACAGAGGAAGAAGATGAGAAAAGATGGAGGAGCAAAAAAGAGGGGATGAGAAGAGGAAGTTACGCAGGAAGCGACAACACCAACAATATAAGGAATGCATAGATGGGTGTGTAGCAAAAACTGCTTTGGCTATATTGGTCACAACTCCATTGTGATTTCCATTGACTTTATTCACAAAAAAGAAAAAAGAAAAAGCAATTAAATAAGCGAAGTACGACTACGTTTTCCATCCATTTACAATAAACAGGGAATAAAGTAAAGCCAGACCGATATATCGGCAGGCCGATATTATCGGCCGATATTAGGCATTTTCCAAACTATCG
Organism: Pimephales promelas; assembly: GCF_016745375.1. Next base: position 391,509 of record NW_024122001.1, read on the forward strand.
ATATCGGCAGTTATAATGGCCGATAAATGAATATTTCAAAAATAAAATAAAAAACGGATGAAACACACTTGAACCATGTCATGAGTGTTTGAGTTGTATAGTTTGTCCACCAGAGGGCACTCTACACCGTCCCTGTTGGCAACACTCGTTGAGTTGGTCACGAGACATACATTGCTTGAATAACAATTAAAATAACATCTCCATCAGTTCTCTTAACTCAAATAAGCAACAAAATTTGTGACTATCATGTCCAGTTTTGCTGCTGTTAAATAAGCCGAGAGTGAAGCGGAATCAGCTAGTAATAGTTACGTTACGTTGTTACAGTGTAGTTGACTGACTGTACTTTTAACTTTTGATAATGTGACTGAAATATTTCTTTAATAGCGCGTGACAGTTATAGCAATGAGACGGATCATCTCTCCTTGGCCTGTTATATTGAAAACGTATGTTTTACAATTTGCAGTATGACGTTATCCATTGCTAAATTATGGCTTATCTTACCCTACCTCACGACCAATTCGTACGAGTGATTCAAGAGTGGCTAATTCATACTAATTCATACGACCTCACTTGTACGAATTTGTACGAATTTGTACGATTTGTCTAAACCCACGTGACGGTTATGTTTAGGGGCGGGGTCAGGGGTAGGTCATTCGTACGAATTCATACGAATTGGCTAATTCGTAAAATATGTACGATTTAGCAAAATCGTACTAATTCGTACGAGTGAGGTCGTACGAATTGTTACGAATCAGCCACCTCGTAAAATTCATACGAATTCCCGTGAGATCGGGTTGGCTTATCATAGACTAGCTAACCACAAAGCTAGCTAATGCCACTATCATCAGTCTGTTCTGTTGTGACAATAAAAGAAACAAGTTTCTTTTTAAAATTCATTATCATAATATTTTAGTTAAAACTCATAAATAGCTACAAATAACTAATGTTAGGGAAATCTGTTAATGTTTTCTTGCGCGTTTCTGAAAAAAAATATATATATTGGCAGATATATCGGAATATTGGATTTTAAAACCAAAAAAATATTTGTATCGGTATCGGCCTTCAAAATCCTTTATCAGTCGGGCTCTACTACATATTGTACCTTTAAGGTTGAAATCGACTAGTCACTGATCATGGCCTAATGGCCTATAGAGTAAAAGTTTACACTCCATTGCCAAACAGTTAAAGGGTTAGTTCACCCAAAAATGAAAATTAAGTCATTAATTACTCACCCCCATGCTGTACCAACCCCGTAAGACCTTCGTTCGTCTTCGGAACACAAATGAAGATATTTTTGATTAAATTTGAGAGCTGTATAACTACCACATTGGCTCCTAAGGGACTGCCTCTTGACGGCCCAAAAAGTCAATGAAGAAAATGTTTAAATATCCCAAGTGACTACCGTGGCTCAACTATATGTTTATCAAGCGACGCGAATACTTTTTGTGCGAAAAAACAAACAAAAATAACGAATTTATTCGACTATTCCTTTACTTCCTTGTAGGCCAGAAACGAGACTTCCTTAGATTTCCACGACGCATGCGCGAGAATTGCGATCTCGTTACACTACTTCAGTTCAGTTCTCGCGCATGCGTCGTGGAAATCTAAGGAAGTCTCGTTTCTGGCCTACAAGGAAGTAAAGGAATAGTCGAATAAATTCGTTATTTTTGTTTGTTTTTTCGCACAAAAAGTATTCTCGTCGCTTGATAAACATATAGTTGAGCCACGGTAGTCACTTGGGATATTTAAACATTTTCTTCATTGACTTTCTGGGCCGTCAAGAGGCAGTCCTTTAGGAGCCAATGTGGTAGTTATACAGCTCTCAAATTTAATCAAAAATATCTTCATTTGTGTTCCGAAGACGAACGGAGGTCTTACGGGGTTGGTACAGCATGGGGGTGAGTAATTAATGACTTAATTTTCATTTTTGGGTGAACTAACCCTTTAAAATAACAAATAAATGCATACTCGGAGAGCACGCCAAAAAATATATGTCTGATTATACTATCTGGATGCTTAATTTATTGGGTGAATGCACATTTTAAACAGCTTATTGTACACGCAAGTTCTAAACTAATGCGCAGCTGCAGTGTAACACACACAATCGCTCTCTGACTAATGCACAATTCATCATCCATTCATATAAATGCTTTACTGTGCTAAATATCTTTACTGTGCTACTTTATCTGTATCTGATTTAGAACAAGCAGAAATCTGAGAAATATAACGACCCAAAGACAAACTGATAAAAATAAGCTATATATTGATCATTTCATTCCAATCCATAGCACAACTAGTGAACAAATGCAAATGCAACGTGTCTCTAATTAAGTAAGTAAGAAGGTGCGAAAGGGGTATGTGAAAGAAAACGAAAGTCGGCGTGTGTACACACCACAACACGACAACTTGGCAATGTGCCTAAAAGGTGATGTCACCTGCCGAAGGTCGGACTCGGGTGGAAGAGTACCAAGCGTTCCCTGCCAGCACAACTCTGACTGAGAAAGTTAAACAATAGCACCATAGTCCTGCTTTTAAAATGTGTTTACACCTATCATTCTTCGTTTACCTTGACCGATTATGCAAGTGAAGCTTAGCTGTTAGATAAGGTATTAAACTGAGGTGATTGATTGACAGGGGATAGTGAGAAACGTCCTCTTTGTCCTGCCCGTCTCCCACAGGCCCCTCCCGCTTCGGTACAAGGTGTTCCACCTTAATTGGATGAAAGCTAAATCCGGACATGACATCATCACCTGGGGATTACGGTCTTTTAGAAGCATGGCCTCCCGTGAAGGCCTGTTGAACCTGGGTCACCTGTAGGGCAACACGAATGCTGCCACATCTACACATATGATTGTTTTTTTACTTATAAGTCCTTCTGTTTAACATCAAAATGACAGGCATATTTATTAATGAACAAAGTGATGTCCAGTTTTCTCTAATATTAAAAGGTTTTGTAATTGTATTCTAGGTAAAAAACATCCCACAGGCCGACAGAGAAAGATTTTACAGCTCATATTCCACACTGGAAAAATACATTCAACTCGAGTGCACTGATATTTATTGCAGTGTACTGAATATTTAAAATATGACATACCAAGTATAATGTTTATTTTTAAGCAATACATAAAATATACTGTCTTATTTTTCTTATTTATTAGTTGTGAAACGATTAATCGCAATTAATCGCGATTAATCGCATCCAAAATAAAAGTTTGTGTTTACATAATATATGTGGGTGTAGTGTGCATAATTATTTTGTATATATAAATACACACATATGCATGAATATATTTAAGAAAAATGTGTTATTAATATATCAAATATGTATATTTATGTATAATGTTAATTGTGTATAAATATACTGCATATAAAGTATATACATGCAAATATTTCTTAAATGTATACATGCATGTGTGTGTATTATACAAAATAATTATACACACTACACACATATATTTTGTAAACACAAACTTTTATTTTGGATGTGATTAATCATGATTAACTGTTTCACAGCCCTATTAATGATATAATAACATCAATATAATGTACTGTATAATATCTAGTATTTTAAGAAAATTAATATATAATATACAGTACTATGTTTAGTATTTATTATTTTATGCATGTATTATTTTTATATAAAATTTCACACAGATAAGATTGATAAGATGAAATTGGAACTGTTATATTTTTAAAAATATGGTAGCACTTTATTTTACAGTCCTTTTCCTCATGTACATACCATGTCCTTATTATAGTAATAATTTGGAAATAACCCTGGCCTGATGCTACACTTAAACCTAACCTTAAAGGGATACTCCACTTTTTTTGTTGGAAATAGGCTCATTTTACAACTCCCCCAGAGTTAAACAGTTGGATTTTACTATTTTCGAATCCATTCAGACGATTTTCTGATATTTAGAAGAATATCAGTAACCAGACAGTTTCTGGTCCCATTGACTTCCATTCTATGGAAGTCAATGAGCCTATTTCCAAAAAAAAAGTGGAGTATCCCTTTAACCCATGTAGTTACCTTATATTAGCCAGTCCTTTCTTAGCTAAGTACACTATAAAATAAAGTGCAGCCAAAAATATAGTTTATTCAGGTATTCCACACATACAGAAATTGACACAAACGCAAATAGTATACAGTACATATTGCATACTGAAGGAATATAAAAAATATTATGGTAACATGCTATTTCGAAAATAGCCGGAGACACCTCGAAAATCCCATCAGCCATTGCTGTGGGGTTGTAATTAGGTACCCACTTATTACTAAACCAAGCAATAGAGAGGTTCAGTAATAGTTAGGTGTCACCCACAAAGACGAGCATGTCAAATAGCCACATTTTCCATGAACCACAGGATGTTCCCAAGGTCACTGCAGAGATCTGTAACATATTCGGATCGTTTGCATGCTGTGACATCAGCAGAATTTAAAAAATGGCACGTTCAATAACTATTTATATCACCTGTCGGGGGCCTGTGTGGATACATACTGTATATCTAGAGACCATTGACCCGTGCCATTCAGCTCTCTGGCTCATTTATTATAATTTAACTTGTTGACAACTATGTACTCTGTCCTTTTAAACGTTCAGTGAATCAGGACATAGTCAACAATGTCTGAGTCAATTTTCACATTAAAATATATCAGGAAGCTACAGTGTAGGAAGCTACATACTGCTTTTTAGTATGTTGATGTGATTTCAGATGTTGCATATATTTTAGCATACATATCGCTCAAGTCAAGTCACATTTAAGCATTTAGCATACAACACAGAATGATTCAAAGTAGCTTCACATTAATGAACAGGAATGGGATTGTTAAAGGGATACTTCAGGGTTTAGCATTAAGCTTTGCATTAGTAGAAAACCTGTAGTATTTTCGAATTACCGTGCTTTCCACCCTCATATCCCCCTGAGACGAGAGATTTATGTATTTTTCGTCTGGAAAAAATCTTCAGTTGTGTCATTGGAGGATTTTTTGGCCAGAGGTTAACGCCGTCCCGCATGTTTTCAACCCGCCCATAGAGGGTGATGGGATCTCACTCACAGAGTGAACACATAGTGTCAGCCATCTTGTTTTGGAAGCTAAGCTAGCAGGCTCTTGTTCTGTGGAGAAAGCCAAGTAGTAGGGGTTACCATCTTTTTCCCGGACATGTCCGGCCGTCGATGTCCGGGATTCAGCTTTTGCTTTCTGCAGTCGCCATTCATTGTTTACATGCACAGCTTTTGTTTCAATCTAACTGAATTTATTCCGATTGGTGAATCTGTATGTAGTGTTTACATGAACGCTAAACAAGTGATCAGTTGATGTGCGTTTTAACATTGGTAAGAAAATTCCCGCTCCTTCGTGAGAGATGCGAGACCGGTGCGTCTCACAGGTGTCGCTCATCGGTAATCACGCCACTGGCATCGCGCCGTTCTCCCGCGTACCTCACTCATCCTGCTCGCTACAGAAAACATGATGAATGGCGACTGTAGAACGCAAAAGCCGAATTTTGAGACTCACTAGTAGCCTACCCAGATAGCAAACTGACATTGAATCAACGTGGAAATATGACATCGAAACAACGTTGATCTGACATTGTTTTGCTCATCGAATTAACGTTGAACCAACGTCAGATGCGTCATTCTTTCAAAACTAACCGAAAATCAACTTGAAATCAACACGTTGTTTCAACGTTATGAAAGCAAACCAATTTTCGATTTCATTTAGCTTTGAAGAATGCCGCGTCTGACGTTGGTTCAACGTTAATTCGATGAGAAAATCAACGTTGTTTCAATGTCATGAGAGACGTCGTTTCCACGTTGATTCAATGTCAGTTTGCTGTCTGGGTAAGCTGTGTCTGAAATCGCTCCCTATCCACTATATAGTGCACTATATCGGGTGTCGGCCATTTTGTAGTGGTGTCCGAATTCTGAGTGAACGACATCATTCCCTACATTCATTCCCTACTTTTACCCACAATCCTCTCTGAATTCAAGTGTACATTCGATGTACACTTGCTGAAGCCCTATTTCCCACAATCCAATGCGGAGAGAACTGAGCGCGCATGAAAGTGCGGCGCGAGCAAGTTTAAACCAGAGATTATATTACATCCACTGGAGGATTTGAAAAATATCCGTTAATAGTCGTTAAGATGCGTATTCATTTGAATTGAATAACGGTCGCCGGAGGGCGCTCAACAACACGTCATCTGTGAACGTGAGAGTTACAATTTCAGTCGATGAAACTACAAAGCTGGCATCGAGGTATATAATTACAAAATAAAGTCATTATGATTGTTATTGTTGTTAATATTATTTTATAAAGTAGGTAATGTAAGATAAAATGAGTTTTATCAGTACGCGTGACGAAGCCTTTACTGCGACAGCTCCAACTCTCCGACGCACAGTGTAAACGTCAGCGTCCGAATTCACTTACTTCATCTCGTTCACTCCTTGCAGATATAGTGCACTCAAATGCCATACACTATATAGGGATTAGTGAATGAGTGAACGAGTGAGCGGTTTCAGACACAGCTCTAGACTTGTTGTTTAACTACTGCGCTCTGTTACCGGTAGGCGTGGCCTCTTAGGGCAGCAAAGCAAGTGCATTCTGAGAGTTGTTGTCTTTCATTCGCATAAGCCAAAAATACATTTTCTGGCTTTTCTCAGTCTAGAAAGCTCACAATTCAAAAATAATTCAACATTTCTTCTAAATAACCCATTTTAAATACGCATTCATCTTTCCAGATGTGAAGTATCCCTTTAATGTTGTAAAATGAATACATTTAGCAGTTCAGCAGCTCTCTAGAGTTTATTCAGTGTTATTTCAAATCAGTTCAATAATTGTGTCAATGCACCAGTTCATCAATTATGAAGTTCAATTCAGCTATAAGCTGCTCTATAGAAGGCATTAGTGAAACTATTGCACTCAGGTCAGTACAAAATCGATTTCATTCAGTTCAGCAAGTGTTAATGTTGCAAAGTTATAGTGTCTTTATTCAGCTCAATTACACTGAAGGAGGAACCCATGCATCATTGGTGCCAGAATCTCATTGAGACTTGGGAGTGGGCACATTTCTTTTAGCCATTAACTTGGCGGTGAGATTTGCATGGAAAAACATCAATGACGTTTTTGTTAGAAAATAGAAAAATGTATTAGTCTACAAGTGAAATTTTGAAAAGGTGATGAAAAGAGTGCAAGATAAAAGCCTGGATAATAACCTTCCTTTTCTTAGGCCACAGTTCAATCCGAACATCCTTCAGATCTGTCTATTCGGCTGTCTTCGCTCTGGGCGACCACATAGCCATCTGTCAGTACCAGCTCAACGGAACATTCAGCAGCACAGATTAGCATAAGCCAAGACTGTTCGTGGCTGCAAAGGAAGACCTGCTTCTGTACCATTGCACTCTATCTTCTGCACTTAACACTGACCCATTTACAATGCAGGCCAGGCAATTGGCGCATATGGTGCCTTCCGCTGATGTAATCTGAAATGGGCCGAACACAGAGCCATGGGGGACCTCGGGCATTATCTCAGTGTGGATGTGTGCTACCCATCCATTTATACCCTCTTTCACTTCCTTCCTTTATTCGCGCTCACAATGGACCACACTGGTGGCCTTTGGTTGCGGTGATGTCGTTACTTTCAGCTCACACATTGATGCCACAACTTCTGGTAATGGCAGCTGTCCAAAGCAGTGGTGGGGGGGGGGTGTAGGGGGTAGGGTTTTGTCTGGATCCAGTGCTAGTCGCGTAGACGATTTGCACGTGCTCAGCTAGCGCTCTGTCAGTGGCCACACTAAAGATTATGATGTCATGCTCATCCAATAACAAAGAGTTTCCTGAATTCGTCCCCCATCCCACCTCCCCCCACTTACACCCAGATAGCTCCAGCTTTATCCAGGACTTGCATTAATCACAAGTGTTATCCTCTTTACTGAGGGAGATAATAAAAGCCACACAGCCTCTGGGCTCGGCAGTGGAAAGAAATAGGGAATGCAGCAAAAGAGTGACCCAAGAAAACAGTGCCACTCTGTTACGTTCAGATGGAACTGGTTTTGGCCAGAAAATCTCAATCAAAGTGCCTATTTTATTTATTTATTTATTTTTTGGAAACAAATAGCACACAAAGGCCCATAGCTGACATGCTCAGTGCCAGCACCATACTAAAACATATGAAACATATGTCGAAGAAGTACCCAAAATATCAAGAGATGACGAATAGTTAAATCTTTTCCTTAATTATTATATCAGGACAATTGTATCGCCCTGACATTTCTCAATTTTTGCCACTCAAAAATAAAGCTATCCATCAATCCATCCCAGCATCTTCAGCTACAGGCAGGGGACACACTGAACGGATGGCCAGGCTCACACACAGACATTCACACTCTCATTTACACCTACAGACAATTTAGTGTCTACAATTCCACCCAAAAAAAGATCAAAATGAATTAATGTAAGTGTATAAGTGTAAATTAATAAATGGGACAAAAACGTGCATATAAAAAAACTGTTGAAATCTGTTACAAAGAGCACGCAAACCTTCTAATTGCAAGCCAAACCGGAAAAGCACGAGTTGGACTGCATGCATGACAGGTGAACTTGAATATGAGGAACCGACAAAATAGATTTCATGAACCAACAACCAAGGCAAGCTGTATCTCTATGCCCTCAAAAAAAGAGTGTTGTGTCATGGTGGCTTTGTTTTCAGTGTTCATCATTGGTGTGACATAAAATTGCACTGCATTCCCTATGCGGCATGACTTTTCTGGAAAGCGAGGTGCACAATAAAGGCGGATCAGTTTTCGCCATTGACCTCACCAGTAATGGCATGAAGTTTTACGTGACATCTGTTGGTTGGATTTCCCCCTAAGAGTTCTGTCAGTTTCACAGAGTGCCTAAAAATATAAAGACTTGGCATGCCAGTCGGGCGGGAAAAATGATGTCATATTCGATGTAGAAGTCATGGAAAACTCAAGTCTCCAATTTCAGAGGCTCTGATAACCAATAAACCTACAGTGGTCCTCCAAATTTAGAAATGCGCAATCTGGGAAGATCAAGGGTAGCTGCTCGCCAGAAAACTTCAAGACCCCTGATTTGTGTTCTCAAACATTTTCTTCGACTTCATCCTGACTGTTGACTACTACACCTAATTACAAAATCATTTTACATAAGGAAGTGTCAAATACTATATGTGCATATGAATTTGCCAGCAGATGTTGCAAGTTGGCGCCAAAAGCAGGGACTCTTTAATGGGTGTTCACAAGTAAACATTAGTTAATTATAATATCGTGAAGCGACATGGTTGTGAAGTCCACACAAAACGAACAGCATTGTAAACTGAACCCTTCAAAGGCTCGCAGCTGTCCGCGTACAGACATCAACCGCCTTTGGATGCCACCGATGGTTCCCCAATTCCTTGATTACATAAACTACCCACACATTCTCCCAAACACACGCTTGATACCTTGACCTTTCCGTTGGGTTGGAGGAGCTCGGTAACTGACACCTTGTCCTGCTGAAGCCTCCTCTTGACCAGTTTGGAACAGCAGACGTTGACGGCACCGTAAACGTGCGAGGCGTTGTACTCCGAGAAAGTCCGACTGTCGATGACCAGCAATCGCCCGGCTCCACGCTGGAGCAGCCCCGCCAGGCGCTTGATATCCATGACGCTGCGACGACCCTTTTCCCCCGCCATGGAGGTACCTGGAAGCCCTCTCTGGATGAAGGTTGCTCACGACGACAACCAAGGCAGAGGGCGGTGGATCAGTGATCTTAAAATCACTGACACGGGTCACAAAGAGACATCAAGGTGCGCATGGTGTCTGAGGAAAAACAAAAGCAACAGTTTTTTTTTACAATCATAACTGGGAAAGGTGCATCTCGTTTCATTTTTTTTGGTCACATAGGATTGTTGTTCCTTGTAAGGAAAAAACTACACAGGACAAAAACAAGTTTGTTCCTGCTTGTTCTTCTTTTCAGCACATGAGCAAACACTATGTCAGAGCAAACATTTGTGACAATAATGATTGATGATGTACAGAAATGTGTTTTTACATTTTACTTGACGGTAACCACATGTCATTCAAACTCAAACATTTTTTTGTAAATGGTATAAGAGTCCTGTTAACCCTTTACAATAATATCCCATTAGTTAACATTAGTTAATGGTGAGTTTCACAAGCATTCGTGAATGTGGACTGAGACACAAAAAATAAATATTTACTTGAATGTCATATAACCATTAACTGACATCAGAGAATCAGAAGTTCAAACGTGCTGCGTAACAATAGAATGAACCCCATTGGTTCTCGCTGAAGTTCAAACGTGCTGCGTAACACTAAAATGAACCCCATTGGTTCTCGCTGAAGTTCAAACGTGCTGCGTAACACTAGAATGAACCCCATTGGTTCTCGCTGAAGTTCAAACGTGCTGCGTAACACTAGAATGAACCCCATTGGTTCTCGCTGAAGTTCAAACGTGCTGCGTAACACTAGAATGAACCCCATTGGTTCTCGCTGAAGTTCAAACGTGCTGGGTAACACTAGAATGAACCCCATTGGTTCTCGCTGAAGTTCAAACGCGCTGCGTAACACTAGAATGAACCCCATTGGTTCTCGCTGAAGTTCAAACGTGCTGCGTAACACTAAAATGAACCCCATTGGTTCTCGCTGAAGTTCAAATGTGCTGTGTAACACTAGAACGAACCCCATTGGTTCTCGCTGAAGTTCAAACGTGCTGCGTAACACTAAAATGAACCCCATTGGTTCTCGCTGAAGTTCAAACGCGCTGCGTAACACTAGAATGAACCCCATTGGTTCTCGCTGAAGTTCAAACGTGCTGCGTAACACTAAAATGAACCCCATTGGTTCTCGCTGAAGTTCAAACGCGCTGCGTAACACTAGAATGAACCCCATTGGTTCTCGCTGAAGTTCAAACGCGCTGCGTAACACTAGAATGAACCCCATTGGTTCTCGCTGAAGTTCAAACGTGCTGCGTAACACTAGAACGAACCCCATTGGTTCTCGCTGAAGTTCAAACGTGCTGCGTAACACTAGAACGAACCCCATTGGTTCTCGCTGAAGTTCAAACGTGCTGCGTAACACTAAAATGAACCCCATTGGTTCTCGCTGAAGTTCAAACGCGCTGCGTAACACTAGAATGAACCCCATTGGTTCTCGCTGAAGTTCAAACGCGCTGCGTAACACTAGAATGAACCCCATTGGTTCTCGCTGAAGTTCAAACGTGCTGCGTAACACTAAAATGAACCCCATTGGTTCTCGCTGAAGTTCAAACGCGCTGCGTAACACTAGAATGAACCCCATTGGTTCTCGCTGAAGTTCAAACGTGCTGCGTAACACTAAAATGAACCCCATTGGTTCTCGCTGAAGTTCAAACGCGCTGGTAACACTAGAATGAACCCTATTGGTTCTCGCTGAAGTTCAAACGTGCTGCGTAACACTAGAATGAACCCCATTGGTTCTCGCTGAAGTTCAAACGCGCTGCGTAACACTAGAATGAACCCCATTGGTTCTCGCTGAAGTTCAAACGTGCTGCGTAACACTAAAATGAACCCCATTGGTTCTCGCTGAAGTTCAAACGCGCTGCGTAACACTAGAATGAACCCCATTGGTTCTCGCTGAAGTTCAAACGTGCTGCGTAACACTAAAATGAACCCCATTGGTTCTCGCTGAAGTTCAAACGCGCTGCGTAACACTATGAACTTCAGCGAGAACCAATGGGGTTCATTTTAGTGTTACGCAGCACGTTTGAACTTCAGCGAGAACCAATGGGGTTCATTCTAGTGTTACGCAGCACGTTTGAACTTCAGCGAGAACCAATGGGGTTCATTCTAGTGTTACGCAGCGCGTTTGAACTTCAGCGAGAACCAATGGGGTTCATTCTAGTGTTACGCAGCGCGTTTGAACTTCAGCGAGAACCAATGGGGTTCATTCTAGTGTTACGCAGCGCGTTTGAGTTCAAACGTCCTGCGTAACACTAGAATGAACCCCATTGGTTCTCGCTGAAGTTCAAAGTGCTGCGTAACACTAGAATGAACCCCATTGGTTCTCGCTGAAGTTCAAACGTGCTGCGTAACACTAGAATGAACCCCATTGGTTTTCGCTGAAGTTCAAACGTGCTGCGTAACTCTAGAATGAACCCCATTGGTTCTCGCTGAAGTTCAAACGTGCTGCGAAACACTAGAATGAACCCTATTGGTTCTCGCTGAAGTTCAAATGTGCTGTGTAACACTAGAACGAACCCCATTGGTTCTCGCTGAAGTTCAAACGTGCTGCGAAACACTAGAATGAACCCCATTGGTTCTCGCTGAAGTTCAAACGTGCTGCGTAACACTAGAATGAACCCCATTGGTTCTCGCTGAAGTTCAAACGTGCTGCGTAACTCTAGAATGAACCCCATTGGTTCTCGCTGAAGTTCAAACGTCCTGTGTAACACTAGAATGAACCCTATTGGTTCTCGCTAAAGTTCAAACGTGCTGCGTAACATTAGAATGAACCCCATTGGTTCTCGCTGAAGTTCAAACGTGCTGCGTAACACTAAAATGAACCCCATTGGTTCTCGCTGAAGTTCAAACGCGCTGCGTAACACTAGAATGAACCCCATTGGTTCTCGCTGAAGTTCAAACGTGCTGCGTAACACTTGAACGAATCCCATTGGTTCTCGCTGAAGTTCAAACGTGCTGCGTAACACTAGAACGAACCCCATTGGTTCTCGCTGAAGTTCAAACGTGCTGCGTAACACTAGAACGAACCCCATTGGTTCTCGCTGAAGTTCAAATGTGCTGCGTAACACTAGAACGAATCCCATTGGTTCTCGCTGAAGTTCAAACGTGCTGCGTAACACTAGAATGAACCCCATTGGTTCTCGCTGAAGTTCAAACGTGCTGCGTAACACTAGAATGAATCCCATTGGTTCTCGCTGAAGTTCAAACGTGCTGCGTAACACTAGAATGAACCCCATTGGTTCTCGCTGAAGTTCAAACGTGCTGCGTAACACTAGAACGAACCCCATTGGTTCTCGCTGAAGTTCAAACGTGCTGCGTAACACTTGAACGAATCCCATTGGTTCTCGCTGAAGTTCAAACGTGCTGCGTAACACTTGAACGAACCCCATTGGTTCTCGCTGAAGTTCAAACGTGCTGCGTAACACTAGAATGAACCCCATTGGTTCTCGCTGAAGTTCAAACGTGCTGCGTAACACTAGAACGAACCCCATTGGTTCTCGCTGAAGTTCAAATGTGCTGCGTAACACTTGAACGAATCCCATTGGTTCTCGCTGAAGTTCAAACGTGCTGCGTAACACTAGAACGAACCCCATTGGTTCTCGCTGAAGTTCAAACGTGCTGCGTAACACTTGAACGAATCCCATTGGTTCTCGCTGAAGTTCAAACGTGCTGCGTAACACTAGAATGAACCCCATTGGTTCTCGCTGAAGTTCAAACGTGCTGCGTAACACTAGAACGAACCCCATTGGTTCTCGCTGAAGTTCAAACGTGCTGCGTAACACTTGAACGAATCCCATTGGTTCTCGCTGAAGTTCAAACGTGCTGCGTAACACTTGAACGAACCCCATTGGTTCTCGCTAAAGTTCAAACGTGCTGCGTAACACGAGAATGAACCCCATTGGTTCTCGCTAAAGTTCAAACGTGCTGCGTAACACGAGAACGAACCCCATTGGTTCTCGCTGAAGTTCAAACGTGCTGCGTAACACTAGAATGAACCCCATTGGTTCTCGCTGAAGTTCAAACGTGCTGCGTAACACTAAAATGAACCCCATTGGTTCTCGCTGAAGTTCAAACGTGCTGCGTAACACTAGAATGAACCCCATTGGTTCTCGCTGAAGTTCAAACGTGCTGCGTAACACTAGAATGAACCCCATTGGTTCTCGCTGAAGTTCAAACGTGCTGCGTAACACTAAAACGAACCCCATTGGTTCTCGCTGAAGTTCAAACGTGCTGCGTAACACTAGAATGAACCCCATTGGTTCTCGCTGAAGTTCAAACGTGCTGCGTAACACTAGAATGAACCCCATTGGTTCTCGCTGAAGTTCAAACGTGCTGCGTAACACTAGAACGAACCCCATTGGTTCTCGCTGAAGTTCAAACGTGCTGCGTAACACTAGAACGAACCCCATTGGTTCTCGCTGAAGTTCAAACGTGCTGCGTAACACTTGAACGAATCCCATTGGTTCTCGCTGAAGTTCAAACGTGCTGCGTAACACTAGAATGAACCCTATTGGTTCTCGCTGAAGTTCAAACGTGCTGCGTAACACTAGAACGAACCCCATTGGTTCTCGCTGAAGTTCAAACGTGCTGCGTAACACTAGAACGAACCCCATTGGTTCTCGCTGAAGTTCAAACGTGCTGCGTAACACTTGAACGAACCCCATTGGTTCTCGCTAAAGTTCAAACGTGCTGCGTAACACGAGAATGAACCCCATTGGTTCTCGCTGAAGTTCAAACGTGCTGCGTAACACGAGAACGAACCCCATTGGTTCTCGCTGAAGTTCAAACGTGCTGCGTAACACGAGAATGAACCCCATTGGTTCTCGCTGAAGTTCAAACGTGCTGCGTAACACTAAAATGAACCCCATTGGTTCTCGCTGAAGTTCAAACGTGCTGCGTAACACTAGAATGAACCCCATTGGTTCTCGCTGAAGTTCAAACGTGCTGCGTAACACTAGAATGAACCCCATTGGTTCTCGCTGAAGTTCAAACGTGCTGCGTAACACTAAAATGAACCCCATTGGTTCTCGCTGAAGTTCAAACGTGCTGCGTAACACTAGAATGAACCCCATTGGTTCTCGCTGAAGTTCAAACGTGCTGCGTAACACTAAATGAACCCCATTGGTTCTCGCTGAAGTTCAAACGCGCTGGGTAACACTAGAATGAACCCTATTGGTTCTCGCTGAAGTTCAAACGTGCTGCGTAACACTAAAATGAACCCCATTGGTTCTCGCTGAAGTTCAAACGTGCTGGGTAACACTAGAATGAACCCTATTGGTTCTCGCTGAAGTTCAAACGTCCTGCGTAACACTAGAATAAACCCCATTGGTTCTCGCTGAAGTTCAAAGTGCTGCGTAACACTAGAATGAACCCCATTGGTTCTCGCTGAAGTTCAAACGTGCTGCGTAACACTAGAATGAACCCCATTGGTTTTCGCTGAAGTTCAAACGTGCTGCGTAACACTAGAACGAACCCCATTGGTTCTCGCTGAAGTTCAAACGTGCTGCGTAACACTAGAATGAACCCTATTGGTTCTCGCTGAAGTTCAAACGTGCTGTGTAACACTAGAACGAACCCCATTGGTTCTCGCTGAAGTTCAAACGTGCTGCGTAACACTAGAATGAACCCCATTGGTTCTCGCTGAAGTTCAAACGTGCTGCGTAACACTAGAATGAACCCCATTGGTTCTCGCTGAAGTTCAAACGTGCTGCGTAACACGAGAATGAACCCCATTGGTTCTCGCTGAAGTTCAAACGTGCTGCGTAACACTAGAATGAACCCCATTGGTTCTCGCTGAAGTTCAAACGTGCTGCGTAACACTAGAATGAACCCTATTGGTTCTCGCTAAAGTTCAAACGTGCTGCGTAACATTAGAATGAACCCCATTGGTTCTCGCTGAAGTTCAAACGTGCTGCGTAACACTAAAATGAACCCCATTGGTTCTCGCTGAAGTTCAAACGTGCTGCGTAACACTAGAATGAACCCCATTGGTTCTCGCTGAAGTTCAAACATGCTGCGTAACACTTGAACGAATCCCATTGGTTCTCGCTGAAGTTCAAACGTGCTGCGTAACACTAAAATGAACCCCATTGGTTCTCGCTGAAGTTCAAACGTGCTGCGTAACACTAGAACGAACCCCATTGGTTCTCGCTGAAGTTCAAACGTGCTGCGTAACACTTGAACGAACCCATTGGTTCTCGCTGAAGTTCAAACGTGCTGCGTAACACTAGAACGAACCCCATTGGTTCTCGCTGAAGTTCAAACGTGCTGCGTAACACTTGAACGAATCCCATTGGTTCTCGCTGAAGTTCAAACGTGCTGTGTAACACTAGAATGAACCCTATTGGTTCTCGCTGAAGTTCAAACGTGCTACGTAACACTAGAACGAACCCCATTGGTTCTCGCTGAAGTTCAAACGTGCTGCGTAACACTTGAACGAATCCCATTGGTTCTCGCTGAAGTTCAAACGTGCTGCGTAACACTTGAACGAACCCCATTGGTTCTCGCTAAAGTTCAAACGTGCTGCGTAACACGAGAATGAACCCCATTGGTTCTCGCTAAAGTTCAAACGTGCTGCGTAACACGAGAACGAATCCCATTGGTTCTCGCTGAAGTTCAAACGTGCTGCGTAACACGAGAATGAACCCCATTGGTTCTCGCTGAAGTTCAAACGTGCTGCGTAACACGAGAATGAACCCCATTTGTTCTCGCTAAAGTTCAAACGTGCTGCGTAACACGAGAACGAACCCCATTGGTTCTCGCTGAAGTTCAAACGTGCTGCGTAACACGAGAACGAACCCCATTGGTTCTCGCTGAAGTTCAAACGTGCTGCGTAACACTAGAACGAACCCCATTGGTTCTCGCTGAAGTTCAAACGTGCTGCGTAACATTAGAATGAACCCCATTGGTTCTCGCTGAATTTCAAACGTGCTGTGTAACACTAGAACGAACCCCATTGGTTCTCGCTAAAGTTCAAACGTGCTGCGTAACATTAGAATGAACCCCATTGGTTCTCGCTGAATTTCAAACGTGCTGTG
The DNA here is from genome assembly GCF_016745375.1 of Pimephales promelas. The sequence continues at coordinate 408,292 of NW_024122001.1, forward strand.
TAACACTAGAACGAACCCTATTGGTTCTCGCTAAAGTTCAAACGTGCTGCGTAACACTAGAATGAACCCCATTGGTTCTCGCTGAAGTTCAAACGTGCTGCGTAACACTAGAATGAACCCCATTGGTTCTCGCTGAAGTTCAAACGTGCTGCGTAACACTAGAATGAACCCCATTGGTTCTCGCTGAAGTTCAAACGTGCTGCGTAACACTAGAATGAACCCCATTGGTTCTCGCTGAAGTTCAAACGTGCTGTGTAACACTAGAATGAACCCCATTGGTTCTCGCTGAAGTTCAAACGTGCTGCGTAACACTAGAATGAACCCCATTGGTTCTCGCTGAAGTTCAAACGTGCTGCGTAACACTAAAATGAACCCCATTGGTTCTCGCTGAAGTTCAAACGTGCTGCGTAACACTAGAATGAACCCCATTGGTTCTCGCTGAAGTTCAAACGTGCTGCGTAACACTAGAATGAACCCCATTGGTTCTCGCTGAAGTTCAAACGTGCTGCGTAACACTAAAATGAACCCCATTGGTTCTCGCTGAAGTTCAAACGTGCTGCGTAACACTAGAATGAACCCCATTGGTTCTCGCTGAAGTTCAAACGTGCTGCGTAACACTAGAATGAACCCCATTGGTTCTCGCTGAAGTTCAAACGTGCTGTGTAACACTAGAATGAACCCCATTGGTTCTCGCTGAAGTTCAAACGTGCTGCGTAACACTAGAATGAACCCCATTGGTTCTCGCTGAAGTTCAAACGTGCTGTGTAACACTAAAATGAACCCCATTGGTTATTAGCATTGCTATAAATGCATTTTATTAGCGGCGCTTCAAGAATAAACTTCTAGACTTAACTAGACTAGATTCTGCAGTCAGAAGCTTGCTTGGCTAATTAGTTAAATTAAATGACATATTGAATTCCAGATTAATGGCACAAACGTTTAAAGCTAAATGTATCACTTCCGTGGGTATTGAGGTTTGCTACCGCCACAGTGCAAAAACACACGTTAGGTCTGCACAATGATACAGCGCACTTACAATTCATTGGCCAAGCATTCACGTCTGCATTTGTGTATGTTTCTGGCCTTAACGACACTAATGAAACAGGAACCACCTGCGGTAGGGCAAACTAAGCTCTGGCAGTATGAAAGCCAGCTGCAGCCACAACAACATCTGCTGTCACACTAAAATAAATTGAATAAATTCATCAAGTGCCCCCTCTCTTTTATCGCCACTGATCATGCACATTTAGACCCCAAATGCTAAAGTGGAGAGTTACTTAAAAAGTGTTGTAACACATCTGCGATGATAATTATACAGTAGAATATTTCATTTATAATACCTTTAATAGCCCAAATGCCATAGTCACTTCAGTTTATTTACATTTCTGACGCCATTTTAGCCTGAAAGGCTGTATTCTTCCAAAAAAAAAAGTAATAATTAAAAATGACACATTATATAGGCCTAGTTAAATTCTTAAAAATAACAATAACAATCACAATTTACAACCATTCAGTTTAGTATTTGATAGAAAGGTGATGCTACTGTTAAATTGTAAGAAATGCATATTTAGGTTTGAAAATACTGTTTATTATACCATTTTAGATACATTGAATCATTCATTTGTAATTCTTATCTTTTAGTTTGAGACTAATGTTTCAAATAAAAAAGAATGTGATAAATATCCTTCATTTTAAGATATTTAATTCACTGTATTATACAAAAACAGTCATTACTACATTGATATTTAATATTTTAAAACATGTTTTCTCAAATTGTGAGCAACATAACTATATTATAATTACAAAACTGTATTTTGTGTAAATCTATGATTACCATCAAACGAATGCGTCCATAATGAAGCTTCTAAAATTATGTTTTCATTATAAGTATTTTATGAATGGCAATATTGATTCTAGCTCAGCAGATCTTTATCGGAAATATGCGATACTGACCGTCCGTGTTTATATTACAGCCAGAGAGGATGTGACGTTAGGAAACTGAACCAAAACAGATTATGTAACGAGACTGGAGAACATGCCATTTATAGCCACGGCTGCAAGGATCATATATAGTCTTTTCAGTAATCCTATTATTGCAGAGGCACATTTAGCCTAAATATTCTGCTTGGCAGACTGAAAACAGTTTTATATGTTCAATGTACGTGCATCTGTGTTGGAGGAAGGCATCTTTGTGAGGGAGGGAGAGGAATTGTTTATGACTGTGTATGAGTGGGGTGATGTGTTGATCAGGCCTGAAAGAGCAGGAACCGCTTGAGTATGCAATGACCTTCTGAATGCTTCAATCTCCAAACCTCTCAATCCAATCTCTCACTCCTTTACATTATGCAGAGCAAAAGACTAAACCGAGCACCAGTCGAGGATGAGGGAAGTTGTCGTTTGCAGCAGCAACACTGCAGTGGGTTCATGTAATCTTATGAATAGAAAGCCATAATATAACTACATTGCAGAGTAAAACATTCAGCCTAGTTTAGCTGAGAAAAATGGTTGTGGACCCAAACACTTTACCATGATTACCATAGTTACTTTTATGTAACTGTTTCATTCCAAACGGAAAGTTGACCCAAAAATCCTGTCATCATTAATTCACCCTCATGTTTCCATCGACCTATTTCTATGAGGATTTTTGGATATCGCTTAAAAGTACTGCTTAAAGCCAAGATGTACATCAATTCCTAATATGAATAAGAAATGTATGCAATAAATTGAAGTAGATATTTTTATCTGATAAGAAGTGCAATGGAAACACATTTACCAAATAATTCTGTTGCAAAAAAAAAAAAAAAAAAAAAACCCTCATGTGACTTTGCCTCAACAGAGGATGTGATTGGATAACTGGACTAACCAGCGGACCAATCACATCTCACAGCATCTTAGATGTTAGTTTAGTCATTTTGAAATGCCTGAGCCAAAGTCTGTCATCAAAATGCTTGAGTTAATTACCCGCCTCTGAATGCAAGATAACATGACAGCCAGCGCTGGCCTGGGCGGTATGATGATATATAATGTTAGCACTGTATAAAATGTCTATTGTAAAAAAAAAAAAAAAAAAAAAAAATGAGAATACATTTCTGTACTCATTTTAAATGCATGTTAAATAAACCTATTGTACACTGTAAAATGAATGTGCTTTATTTAATAAAAAAAAAACCTGTGGAACAGAATACAAGCAATATTATAAATTCAATTTAACAAATTAGAATTGAGTTATGATTAATTAAAATAATTCCTTAAACCATTTAAAATGAGTAAAACGTTTTTTAAGTAAATTTAAGTCGCCATTATGGTGATCGGTGTTTGTTTTAGGTTTCTCCTTCAGTGATTCTGCTCGTTAACATCAGGTGTCTTCAATGTTGCCAACATTAAATAAAGAGTTCTTAATTAATCTTTCACGTCTGTCTGTTATTCAATTTTTTGGGGGTAAATTTTACTCATTTTAAATGGTTAACTTTAAAGGAATTAATTTGGTTAATTATTACTCAATTCTAATTTGTTCAATTTAATTAATAATATTGCTTGTAATCACAATTTTATTGATTAGAAAAAAGCGTATTCATTTTTACAGTGTACCTGCAAAAAAAATAAAAAAAAATAAAACATTAATTTGTTTCATTCATATTTTTTTGTTATATTGTATTTGTCCTAAATGTCCTACTATTGTTTGAAATTTGCTTCATTTTTTGACAGGAATAAGATAAAATAACACAAAATAACTATGTCGTGTTATATATCGTTATAGCGAAATAAAATGTATCATACTGTGAAATAAGAATTTGGTCATATCACCCACCCCTTATTACAGCATTTATTGATTTGCGCGGCCCAAATTATTTATGATTCGCATTAAAAAGAGCCACAGAAGCTTCCCTCTTTGAATCAACTTCCATTTTTATAACCGATATTCTGCGCTAATTTTCCAGGAAGTGAGCGATTCTGTTCTCCTTAACACATGGAATGGAAACACTGCTATATTCGTAAATGTTTTGCTTTGCAATTTTGCCAAGTTAAATTCACAACTTTGGATGGAAACCTCGCTATTCTGTATGACTTAAAGCTGTTTATGTCCATATACTGTAATGTAAGTCAAAGGGATCCAATGTTGTTTCAAAATACCTTCCTTTATGTTTCACAGTCATGCAGGTCTGTCTGGCATTATGATTTTACAGAAGTAACAGTAACTGTATTTTGGAACCTATGATTAACATTGTAAAAAAGCAAAAACACATGCAAATATCATAGTAGATGATCAAAGTCCAACATAACATAAAATAATCTCAAACTAAATATCTCAAACAAAGTCGTATTAAAAAAAAAAAAAAAACAAACATGGTGTTGGCTGTCACCCTCCTCCACTGGCTCACCAATGGAAGGTTAACCACACCAAAAGTGAAAGTGGAAAGAGGTAACCTTTCTCCTCCAACCGGACAAACATGTCACAATTTCTGCTGCTTTAGAATTGGTGCCTTTGGCAGAACAAAGACTCACATATCATCAGTTTCCAAGAAAAAACCCTTCTCATGAACACAGCAGAGCCTTGTGCATTAGCACGGTAACTAGTGAGCAACTACGCCGAGATAGCACACAGAATGCTGTGGTTAAGGTTAAGCAGATGATCAGGGTAAGCTCTCCTCTAACTGACTAAAGGGATACTCCACCCAAAAATGAAAATTATGTCATCATTTACTCACCCTCAAGTTTTTGCAGACCTGTATGAGTCTTCTACTGAACACAAAGGAAGATATTTTGAAGAACGATTGGATCTTTGGCACCATTGACTTCCATAGTATATTGAAGTCAATGGTTCCAAAGATCCAATCGTTTTTTAAAATATCTTCCAATGTGTTCAGCAGAAGAAAAAAATTCACACAGGTTTGCAACAACTTGAGGGTGACAATTTTTGGGTGGAGTTTAAAGGTTTGAAAATGTAACTAGATTTTTATTTAATACATTTATTTTATGTTTAGTTTTAATGGTTAAAAAATAGTTTTTACTCCATTTGTGTGTATATATTAGGGATGCACCGATATGAAAATTTTGGCCGATACCGATAACCGATAATTCTTTATATTTGAAAGCCGATAACCGATATATCGGCTGATAAACTCAAATCCAAATATGTATCTAATTTTAGAGCCTGATTACAAAAACAAAAGTCTCACAATTAAATCCATGTCCCAAGCGCACAATTATAATGATGTTCTCATTATAGTGTTGTATATCCGATATGACAGATATGCGCTGCACATGTTGTACCGAACCGTATTTTCATTTTTTGAAGAGATTTCAATCCTATTTCAAGAAATTCAAAAACATAAACGGTGCTCAACAAGTGTCTCAGCTGAAGGGAATAATACATTATTTATCGGCTTTAATATATCGGCCACGATTTCTTACCAGGCCGATAACGATAACATTAAAAATGAACATATATCGGCCGATATCGATATCCTGGCCGATATATTGTGCATCCCTAATATATATATTTATATTTAATTGTATTTTTGTTCCATTTTCCTATAATGGCTCGAACAACCCTTAAAGGGTTAGTTTATCCAAAAAAGTTCTATTTTCATTTATCATAATTCTGCAGAATACAAAATATTTTGAAGAACATTGGAACCAAACCGCATTGACTTCCATTGTAAGGAGAAAAAAAAACACTGAAACATTTCTCAGAATATCTTCTTTTGTGTTCCACAGAATAAAATAAGTTATATAGGTTTGGAATAACATTGGGGTGAGTAACTGATGACGTTTTGGGTGAATTATTTCTTTAACAATAACAATCTGGTCTGTTGTTTTACATGATGATCAGACATTTTGTCTAAATGGTTGGCTCTTTTGAAAGAATACACCAATAGTCTAAATTCAGGCTTAAAAGCTAGGATAGGCAATTTCGAAAAGACTAGCAATAGCAAGCTAGCTTTGAAAGCATAAGATCCCACCCTCTCTTATAAATAAGTGCTGTTCTGAAGCTTACACCATAAATTAAACACAGTAACGATTACGAACAATGACGTTGATTATTTTACCATATCAATCCAAGCGCGAGTTCGATGATGAAACACTAGAAGAACTAGGTATTCAACCCGAACCTCCATCGCAAGGACGACTGGAGCAGGACGCTTCTCAGTGATACGCTACTCAGTTTGAGGTACATTATGAGATGTTGCAACCATAATCCCTCACCATCAACAAACCGATTATTTTACTTGTACTTATTTATTTACAGAGTATTTTTCTAATTTATTGCGGTGCACATGTGAAAACTGTGTCAATAACAGTGCATACATTAGCTGAGCTCTAACGTGAATGAGCAGCCCGTTCTCATCCCAAGGCGTCATATACTGACGCTTTTGCCAATACGTAGACATCCAACACACATGGCACCCTTTAGCGCTAATATAGGTCGCAGATATATATGGGGCAGAAGGCGCCTCTTAGGGCCAATCCCAATTCTACCCCTTACCCCTTTCCTTTCCCCTAGCCCTACCCCTTCGCCTTCCCCTTGACCCTTCAAACAGAGTGGCAATGCGTAGGGGTGAAAATATTCCCCTAAGAAATGGGACACCACTACGCCTCCGTTAAACGTCATTATAAGTCGTCGCTAGCGCCTACGTCACAGGATATGCGCCGATGTTTATCACAACTTCCAAGATCCCGTCGACAGCTGCAGTTATCTCAGTCGCGTGGGTTACAGCTATTTTCTTGCATCTTGTGAAGTTCGCAGGAAACAACGGAGACGACGAAAATATGTTGCGGGACTATCGTTAGCAAACTACAGTAATTTTAGCGATTTTTTTACAAACGTTTCTGTGAAGAAACTGACCGTAAATATGAACACAATATTGAATGTAACATAAAGCAAATCATTATTTGTCGTTATAATACTTATTAAAGCCACAAATACTTAAATTTATGGGTCTCCTTTGTCGCTTGGCAGCCAGCCTGGGTTAGCAGTGACACTTCTCATACCCCTTCGTTTGAAGTGTGCTCCCGAAAAATCTTCGTTTGAAGGGCTATCTGGCCCTTCACCCTAGCCCTCCCCCTCCAACCAAAAGAGAATTGGGACAGCCCTACCCCTTCACGTGGACGCGCAAAACGGAGGGGAAGGGGAAAGTGAAGGGGTAAGGGGTAGAATTGGGATTGGCCCTTAGTGGTGTAACCCTAACCCTACCCCAGACCTAAACCTACCAATAACCGAATATACCAATATAAGCGAAGCGTGATATATTGACGCTAAAGGGTGCCATGTGTGTTGGATGTCTACGCATGGGCAAAAGCGTCACTATATGACGCCTTGGGATGAGAATGCGCTGGAATGACTGATGTAAGATAAACGTTGGTAAACAAATCTTACTCCATGCTTAGTATTTCCTCAAAGTAGTGAGAACGACAGACAATCTGCATTAATAGACAGTTTTAGGTAATAGTGTCCCACAGTGGATTAACAGAAGTATTTCAGTAAGACGGTACGTGAGTTAGCCGGAGACATACACAATATAAAACTCACAACTAAGTATTTTGAACACCATCTTTCAAGAGCAAGCGGTTTGCGAATCCTAGATTGAACTGCAAGATTTGAGGAGCAATTGTCAGTAAAATAAAGGGAACACAGCAAAAGTTTAGGATTATACTGCTGTGGTATTGTGGTATCGTACCATTTCATGGACTCAGAGTCGACTCTTACTTTTGACTTACACTTTCAGATATAAAACTCAGGATGTTTTAATTGACGTACAGCTATGTTACACACTACATGAAAGGTCATTTCAAAAATCCACAATAGAGGCCCTTAACAGCTCAGAGTAGAATGTCATAGGTTGCCATATCGTAATTATCGGAAATTAAGAGATGGCGTCAACATAGTAAAAGCTTGTTTTTTTTTGGTTCAGGAGGAACTGAATAAAGTACTATATAAAGATATAGAGATACATAAAGTACTTTTGTATCCATATACCACACAATTCCTCAACTACACCATTAGCTTGCATATGAAATGTAATTTTTTTTAATGATACATAGCATTTATGCTCTAGTACTAGGCCTTCATTTCTGTGTAAAAATTTTCAGATTTAAGCCAGATTTTTTTTTTTTTTTTTTTGACACGTGAAGAACATATATTTAGTTGGGTTTTTTTTTTTTTTTCACATTTCCCCATTCGTTTCAATGTGGGATCATATTGACCCCGAAGACAAGAAGTGTAAACATTTTTTTTTTCTACATACCTTCAGAACAGAGATAATGTATGAAAAGTCACAAAATCTTATTCCACTGAGATGAAGGGGACCTTTTTTTTTTTATTAAGTTAAAGTCGATTGCGGTCGTATAGACCCCATGACCCGATTGAGGGCTACAACTAAACAAAAAAACATAAAAAAAAAAAACAAGCATGACAATGCTTATCCAGTTTTATTAAGTTTTCATTGTATTTTATCACACATTTATGTTTTTCGTTTTTTGTCTGCTTGCAAACATTTTGTTTTTATTTGACTTAAAAAATAAACAAAAAACACTGTAAAGAAAAAAATTATTTTAACCAAGTTTTATTGAGATTTCAATTGTATTTAGCACACATTTACAGTTTATTTAGTTTTCGTTCACTTTTTACTTAAAAAAAAAACTATGGAAAAAAAACTAAGAATAATGAAATTGTATTAAGTTTTTATCTGTATTTTAGTGCACATTTACAATTTGTTAAATTTTGGTTCAAATGCAAAAAAAAAATGTTTTAATGTTTGTTTTCATCTTTTTAATAGTTTTTGTTAAAAATAATAACCTTGAATATAAGCTGCTTCAAACTTTCACACTTTATCTTTCTGTCTATTTCTCATTCTCTCTCTGCTGCTGCATTGAGGGAGGGTGATGCTGCAACACTCAGATATCTGCAGCGCCGCGCAGAAATCAGGAGCCACACACACAGACTCTCATGCACACATTTTTAATGTATATTTATATATTAAATAAATGACTTTTTGCTATATAGGAAACAAAAGAAGAAAAACAAGCATTCAAGCAGAATGTTTAAGAACATAAACAAACACACACACACACACAATCTCCATTTCACTTCGCACTTCCAGTGTTTCTCTCTAAACAGTTATAATCCATCAGTTTCATAATGAAACGGCTCGTTTCCCATCACGTCCACATAAACAAACCCAGTGCGGTGCGAGAGCGACGCTGCCAGAGGACCAGCCTCACGCAACCAGCATCCCAACATGGACGCCTTTGTTTTGATCACAATCCCAGTCACCATAAGTAACCATAACCTGCATATTCTCACCAGAACACACACACACATGCAGGATTCCAGACACGCAATAATCCACCAGAGACAGAAACCTCCTTACCACCCTTCTGTCTCTTTAATCGCTCCACAGGAAGGATGTACAGCCACACCTTGGAGAAAAGAAACCCTCACTGTAACCTCTCCTGCAATCGGACGGTCGATAACATGACAACAGCCCCCCCGCGGCCCGCAGGATGAGAGGAAGAAGTGGAGGCACGTCAGAGAATAACAAGGCTGACGCTGCATGTGTCTAATGGCGTTCCTTCGGCTTGACAACTCCAGTGGCAGGGTTGGGGGGGCTGTGCACTGCGGTTTGACACTGTTTGTGTCGAAATGAGAAGGTGTGTGTATTCTCTCGAGTCCACCGACTGAGCATTACCTTGCACTGTTCACTGTACACAAATTATCGTTGGTTTAACTTAAAAAAGTAGCCTAAGTTACCCGGTGGCCTTCATTTTGAGTTCATTGAAATAACATATTTGAGTTAATACAATGAACGAGATAGAAACTCGAAATATTATGTTATCTGCATTAATTATCAAAGATGATTTGACAAAAGAAAAGAAATCAAGATTTTTTTTTTTTTTTTACAGTACACCTGTCTTGCATTTTTAAAGACAACAAGGTGTGACATGCTTTTTTATTTGAGGTTATATTGCATATTTTCCTCTACCAGACAATATTTTTTACATTTTCTTTTATCCTCACCAAGGCTGCATTTATTTGATCAAAAATACAGTAAAACAGGTAACACTTCACAACAATGTTCCATTAGTTAATGCATATTAATTAGGGCTGTCAAACGATTAATCACGATTAATCGCATCCAAAATAAAAGTTTGTATTTACATAATATATGTGGGTCCACTGTGTATAATTATTTTAGATATATAAATACACACACTATATACATTTAAGAAATATTTTCATGTATATACTGTATATAGATTTAATTTATATACAGTTTATATATATAATAATTTATATTATATATAAATATAAATATTTTATACATACATAATATTGTTTTCCTTAAATATACATGTGTGTGTATTTATATATACAAAATAATTAAACACAGTGCACCCACATATATTATTTAAACACAAACTTTTATTTTGGATGCGATTAATCGCGATTAATCGTTTGACAGCCCTAATATTAACTAATATTAACTAACAATTGGAATGTATTCCTTTTTTTTAGCATTATTACCACAGTTCACATGATCCTTCAGAAATTATTCTAATATGATGATTTGGTGCTTATTTATTACAAAATAATTTTGGTACTCAATTATTAATAATGGTTCTTATTATTATAAGTATTTGCTGCTTGGTATTGGTATTTTTTAATGAATAATATAAATGTAATGCATTCTTGCTAAATCTTCCACATAAATATGAAACTAAAACTGTTTTCAAGACTGATAATAAAAATAACTACAATAATAAACATTTCTTGAGCAGCAAATCAGCATATTAGAGTGATTTCTGATTGATCATGTGACGTGTGAGTAATGATGCTGAAAATTCGGCTTTGCATTACAGGAATGAATGATGTTTTAAAATATATTTAATACAAAACAGTTCTTTTGCACTGTAATAATATTTCACTGATTTACTGTATTTTGATCAAATAAAAACAGCGTTTCTGAGCTGAAGAGACTTATTTCAAAAACACACACAAAAAATCTTAATTATTCCAGACTGTATTACTTTACTTCATCATAAACAACAGTGGTGCAAAGTGCTGATGTGGAGACGGAGTGAGACTACACAGTTGCCATGGCAACGGAATATAAAAACGGAAAAGGAAAAAAGTTGTCTGGGCATGCGGAGAGGTTGCGGAGTCTGTCGCCTCACATCCCAAAGCAAGAAACACACCACACATCTGTTCTATTGATTTCCAGGGATTTCATACTTCCGAGTAGCATTTCGGGAAACGACAAAAAAAGAAATCTATTTTTTTTCTTCTTTTTTTATATTAGCTGAAATGGCCCATGACAGCAAAACAAAGAGAAACGCATCTCTATTTAAAGTGACAGCAATTGCTTTACAATGACAGACTACACCTGAACAACAGCCAACAAACATCACCGAATGGAAGATAAAAGAAAGAAATATCTTAATCCAGGTTATTCATTAACTATATGGGTGACATCACTTATTTGGACTCTGTGCCATACGCACGTTGATATAGACCATTGTTCTGTCTGAGCCTGCATGCATTTGTTAATCATTGTTGCAGTGATATCATCTGTTGTGATGAACTGGATTTGGTAACATGGGCCAATCTGCCTTTTATATTATGGAGCAAGAGCTTTTTAGTTTCATAACATTTCAAATCATACAAATATTTCAAAGCATTTTAAATCAATGCATCAGTTATGTTCTCATATTCCATAAAGAAAGACAACGTACTCAAAGTTTTCCTTCTGAGACAAATTATAACCATGTGCGCTCACTTCAATAATCACTCTATAATCATATCATAATCATATCTATCTATCTATCTATCTATCTATCTATCTATCTATCTATCTATCTATCTATCTATCTATCTATCTATCTATCTATCTGTATGAGCATTAGAACATTTGTGCTATATTTATGTAATAATAAAGCTAATTTATAGACTAGAGAACGTATCCATTATAAAAACATAATAAAAGCATATTACTAATGTTAATACTAAATTATCAAAATAAATAACACATATTTTTTATACAAGACATTATATTTTATTTATTATAATGTCAATATCTATGATTGATCATTCAATGGCTCTATTAATTATTCATATACAAATAATAAAAACTATTAATCTGTTATTTTATTGTTTCATATCAATTCATGTTAAAAAATATAGTATAGATATATAAAAACTAATATATATATATAATATATATATATATATATTTTTTTTTTTTTTAATTATGTTGTTAAATTATTACTAATAACAATAATGATGACATATTATTATTGTTACTGTTAATAATAATTATTCAAACTAAATATTATATTGTATATAGGTTATAATAGGCGTTATATATTACAAAGTTAATATCTATTTTTTTATTCAATTAAATCAAATATTTAAAAAATGTGATTATTGTTATTTTATTATTACATGATGTTAATAGGACTTTCAAAATAATTATAATTAAATTCATATTATATTGTTGTATTACAATAAATTAAAGTTCAAAATCAATAATATCATAGTTTATCAACATTCAAATGTTACAACTCATAATTAATAATCAATTACTATTTGTTGTTATACATATTTATAGAATGTGTTATTTTATTGTTATTGTTTAATATTATTGACATATAGGTACAGTATTATGGACATAATAGACATCCTTCATGTAAATGAAATGTAAAATAAACCTGATGTTGTATATCCAGAGGACACATATAACAAGCCTCACTTAAATCAGAAGACAAACATGCAATATAATCTGTCATGACCATACAATACCTTACTCAACAACAAACGATGGCCGATTGATGATACATTATGATAATAACCACTGTCTGGTTTAACATGTCATTGAGACACATCGTTGCCCTCATTCAGGCTAGACACTAGTGGTCGATACACGCTAGTACGTCCATCCCCAAAAAAGCACAGTCTCTGTTCCCCTATCATCAAAATAAAGCCACATGCCTTAATGTGAGGTCTCAAATATCAATACGCCCCTTTCATAGCCTGCACTCACCTCCGTTTGCCCTGGTCCTGAGTGTTTCAGCTGCTCTCCATGTAGGGCACTGCGCTCCGATGGGAAGCCATTCGCCAGCAGACGTCACTAGTGTATACTAACCATGAGTCTGTACTGCTGTCTGCCACACACATGCGAACAACAAAACAACCATTAAAACCTTTTCATTCTTCTACAGCGCAACTGGGCCAGTTACGCCGCAAGGAAACGAGAGATAAGCGATAGTAGACATTAGCCAGCCGGGAAAACAGAAGGTGCACTTAGGCACTATAAATGAACTAAGGATGAGGTCATGGTTCAGGAGGGAAAAAAATGCCGTTGACGTCACCTCCAGCCAATGGGAGCGCGTGGCCCTGGGGGTTCGCTGACGTCAGCGCGCTGATCCGCAGATTAAAGGGACACTGAGGTTTTAAAGAGAGAGCGTGTTAGGGTTAGTGCGCACTTTGTAGGTCACTCAATCAATGGACATGAGATAAACCCGATACTGAATATTCTACAGCTGTATTTTTCTTTCAACGAAAATAAATACCAACAAATGAACATAAACAATGAACTTTTAGTGTAATATGCTTACTGTTAGCATTATGCTAATGAAATTCAAGTGTAATACTTTAAAGTGGGTCAAATGGACATATTTAATGGCAGCGTTGAAGGGATAGTTCACCCAAAAAATGAAAATGATGTCATCATTTACTCACCGCGTATGTCCTTTCACAGTTTTTTTCCTTCTTAAGGTGTTAACAAAAGAAGATGGTGATAACCAGACAGTCCATTGACTTCCATTGTATTTTGTTTTTCTACTGGCTAACATCAACTGTCTGGTTACCGTCATTCTTCAAAATGTCTTTTTTTTGTGTTCAGGACAAGAAATAAACTCATACAGGTTTGAAAAAATTTTAATTGTACAAGCTATCACTACACAGTTCAAATTCTATTTGCTGTAAAATATAGAATATATGACAGTGTAGAACGTCTCTAAACGAGCGCCCTCTTCTGGAGGAGAAAGAGAATTAACTACGGTATTTTTTGCTACAGTGAAGGTGTGTCATCTAGCGGCAAACAGTTGAATTACACTCTTCAGCACTTATAAGTCACTTCCTGCAAATGGAACATATTCAATTTACTCTGGTTTTCAAACAATGCCCTACAGTGAGCATATAAGCATTGCAGAAGAATTGTAATTTTTATTCTTTTTTTTCTATATTTCCGCTACTTGTTATTTCTATCAATTATAGCCTATGTTGTGTTTGAGCATTTTTTTATTGGAAAATATTGTGATGCAGTTGGCATTATAAACATAATTTGAAAACCAGCTTGATTGGAAACTGAAAAAATATTATAATATCTTATTTTTTCTTTGTTTTCTTCACGCATCACGTGTTCATCTCAAAGAAGCAAATTTTATTTGTAAGCAATCATTTTACAGATATGATATAACGTTTTTAAACCAAACAATAAATCGTTTTTTTTTTAGATTGTCAGTTCTTAATGAACTTTTAGTTTAAGTGAATTTTGTTTTAGTGTAAGATTGAAAGTATGGGTCTGTATTTAGAGTAAAGCAATAAATGCTTTATGATACATTATACATAGAGAATCAGATAAAACTCATGGATAACATGCAAAGTACACCATGGTAGCCTACATGGTGTATTTTGAGGTCAAGGTTACTTATTCGACAATGCATAAGAGCAAGAATTCTCTGGAAAATTGTACTGTAGGCTATGATGAATAAACATAAGTTAGTCTTTTATTAACGATTATGGAAAGTTGTGTGGGAATCAGTTGGCAATAGTGTACCTGTTACTGTTCTGTATAACCTGACTTTTTTCTCACAAGGCCAAAGACTGGTATTCAGGAAAAGAAAACTAAGTAAATATAGAGTTAATGATCTAAAGAAAGGCCAATATCCAGCGGCCTTCGGGTTCCGGGACACCCGAGAACTGATCGCTCCTGCATTCCTACACACCTGGATGAAGAGTAGCATTTCAAGAATACCGTGACTCCTGCTTCTGCCTTTGAAATTACATTTACAACAAAGGGAATTTGTGGATCTCTTTACACACGGTTCTAATCAGGCGAGGTCAATCACTTTATCTTGAAAGTGTATCTGAAAGTTACACTTTACAGCACAGAACCCATCCTTCTAGTTAATGGATTATTATTAATGGTGATTAATGGCAACATCATACAGTCATGCTCAGAATTAATGGCACCCCTAAATATGCTCAAAACTGGCTGTAAAAATGTGCTTCGTTCATCCTTATGATATTTAATTCAAACAATAGACAAAAATCGAACCTTAAATTGAAGTAAAATAATTGAAAGTGTGGGGGAAATCACCTTATGAAATGTTTTTCTCCAAAACACGTTGGCCACAATAATTGGCACCCCTAGAATTTTTTATGAGCCTATCTCTGAAATATATTCGCAATTAATGTTTACCTTTTTTAGCACACCAGGAAGACTAGGAACATGAAATTGTCTAGCTATGACATCTTGTTTCACATGAGTTTAAATATGAGGAAACACAAATGCCAAATTCCTGTAATCATCCATCACGAGTAAAACCAAAGAATATAGTTCTATAGTTCAGAAAGTGGCTGTAAGCTCTTAATTAATTGGCTCTTAATTATTGCCCCCATTTTGACCATCGGGACAATACAATAATTAAGAAGTTCCAATCAACTATGTTACGAATCGGCCAGGAAGAGTATGTGTTTCTATATTGCCTTAAAGGGGTGATGAACTGAGAATCAAATATTCCTTGTGCTTTTGACATCTATCATGTAAATTTCAGAACTGAAACGTCCTTGTTAGTCCAATAAAAGCTTTTATTGACACCAGGCTCAGCAAATGACTCGTTTTTCAAAGTGGGGAACTATGACTCAAATAGGATAAAACACCAACCCTGCAGAAGAAGATCAACTCCTACTTCAACACGGCCGGTTTAGAACCCGCCCACCGATTCGCGCATTACACGCATAGAAAATAACATAGATGCCTACCTCGTGATGACAAATCAGATCGAGCTACCGAGCAATACAGAATATTGTGCAGCGTCTGGTTGTGGAAGAAGACAGTCGCTGCACAAGCTTTCTCTGGATTCCAATAGGACTGCATAGATAAACTTTATTTTTAATGACGTTCCAGCTGATGAGGTAAAACATCGTCCGTCTGTTCGCTTCATTTCACTAAGGATTGTTTTGTAAACAAGACTGGATTTGCAGACCGATTAAGAGTAAAGAACGGTGCTGTGCCGTCTATATTGGATCCGACAGGAATTGTGCAACACATGAACTCTGGGTCGAACATGTATGGGCGAATCATTCCAGTTGCCATTTTACAACATTGGACATTTTCAAAACAATTTTCACCAAGTACACCGACGGGTGAGTTGAAACTCATTATAATATGCAAAACTGTTATCCACTCACAGCAGTGGGCGTTTACTTCCAAGTCTTCAGTGCGAGACGCCAATAAAAACCCAGCGTTTTTCAGCTAGGCTCAAAACTAGGGTACAAAATAGCCTATTACTAATTCATTTTGATGTTTTTGAATGCAAAAACCAAGCGAACGTCATAAGTTAAACTCAGACAACAATATTAAAATTTAAAAGCCAGTTCATGACCCCTTTAATGGATGGTGAGGATGAAAGTTTGAGTGGCCAAAGACTCTTCAAGGATCACCGATGGAGAATTGCAGAGATTAGTTGAGTCTTGGGGTCAGAAAGTCTATATAGAACCTTAAAAGGCTCGATTTGAGGCAGAGGAAAACATATAAGGAGATTAAAACAAAACCACTGGATGGATTGTTATCATTAAATGATGGTTATGTACAGGCACTGCAACACACATTGCAGTACAATCAACTTGTAAAAGTGCATGTACCAATTTATGACCCCTTTAATTTCTTTTCGACTGAAGAAAGAAAGACATGGACATCTTGGATGACATGGGGGTGAGTAAATTATCAGCAATTTTTTTTTTTAAAGTGAACTACTCCTTTAAACAAGCCTTTCTACTCACGGCGCAAATCTCACAAAGTACGAAACAATGAACCGGCACAGGACAGCAAACACGAGGTGCGTTCCATTCGACCGTAAGTGAACTGCGAAGTGGACTTCACAGGGTATTTCGCCATCTTAAGTGAGATTCCAATTCGAAGGGAACGAACATGTTCAGTTCGAAGGGCACTGCAAACGGCATAGGGAATAAGGGAACATCGATACATCACTTCACAGGAAGTCAGTGAAGTCCACTTCGACTGATATACCGTGTTCAGGGAGTAGGGAGCAGTGAACACTGCGTAGGGACCCTGTCGAATGGAACGCACCTAAGGGTATAATATGGAACACTAATGACGAGGACAGGTGAAGCTGACTAGACAATCATGACAAGCCGACAATAACAAGGGGGCGGGGTTACGTAGCGTGACAACACAAGCACATGACCCAAACAAAAGACCCATGTACTTGTACACAAAACATGATCCAGCCTCAAGACTAGGGAAAATCAAGGCCGGATCATGATAGTATGAAGGAATGGTCTCTTATCTCTTGTCAGGTGTTCTCCAAACTCATCAGGCATTATAGGATTAGACTCCAAGCTTTATCTTGGCGAAAGGAGATTACAAAAAGTATTTAATAAAAGGGTGCCAATAATTGTGGCCAACGTGTTTTGAAGAAAACATTTATTTCATAATTTTCATAATAAATCCCCCCCTTTTTACTTCAATGAAAGGTTAGATTTTTGGCAACTTTTTAAATGAAAGACCAAAAGGATAAATAATGCAGATTTATTTTTTACAGCCTGTTTTGATCATATTTACTAGGGGTGCCATTAATTCTGAGCATGACTATTAACTTTGGGGTCGTTTTTCCCATCCGACCTTCAACCTAAAATAAAAGCAATTCCAAACTAGCGCAGTGGAAAAACGCAAGAACATCCCCAGCTAATCTTGAATGTGGATAGTGTTCTGCTGCACCTGTTACTAAATCACATTTGTATTGAAGAAGGCATATCTAGAGACCCGAGGTCTATTCTTCATACCTTGCTTAATACATTGCTGGTTGGCTGAATCCCAGCATTGGATGCTGGTTGCTGGTTTGCTGGATCCCTGCATGGGATGATAGTGAACCAGCATAAGGTATGTTTTGCATGCTGGGACCTGCCTGGGATGCTGGTGAACCAGCTTATGTTGACTTTTGGGTACTGGCCCAGCAAGACCATGACAAAACTTGTGTACTGTATGTGTTCTTATCACGTTTCTTAGTGTGTGTTGGTAGTTAAAGAGCAAGAACATTTCCCAAATAAATTTTAATAAATTATTTCATGAATAAAAATGCATATTGCAGGTTACATGCTTACTGGTACACTGTAAAATATCCAGTGATAAACAAACACTGCTGTTTTCATATGGTCGCAGTCTATAGAGAATAAAAGTAACACTAAAGCAGTGTTGCAGTTAGTGAAATAAAGATTCACTTTCCAAGTGATGATTGAGCATTAGTTACTGTATATGACACCTGTGGTTAACAACTAGAATCATTCAAAATAAGAGGAACAACAAGAACAGAAAAAAGGGAAGAGGTAAGCAGAAAATACAGCAACCAACTGACTTACAGCGACACAGCCTTATACATTTCAGATTTCTTAAATACAGAAATATGCAATTAGCAAAAACAATGGGTCTCACTCATGAAATATTCGTAAATATACGAGTAAAAATGAGAGTGAGCGCGTAAAGAGACCTTCTCTTTCTTAAAAATCTTCTCCTGATTCACAAATACTTCGTAAACGTCAGATGCGATAGTGAAATGTGTGTGTGTGTTAATGAATTCCAACCAGTCGTAAATGGGACGCGCTGCACGTTCAATTACCATAAATCCCGCCCATTATATCCGACTGACATCTGTATATAGGCATTTAATAACGTGAATGCGAATAAAAAAGAAAGAATTCTCGGATGCAGAAATTTAAGTTTTATTACCAGAAGTTCATTCAAAACGCCACATTTTATTTTCAAGCGTACATAGTGCTCTATCAGGTCCTAAAAAACGGTAAATGTTTACCATTTAAAAAAGGAATCTTGGCAGCATATTACAGATGCAGTTAATGGAGTTAATCGAACAGTCCCAGAAGTGAGAAGAAAATGGTTCGACATTAAAGGGCACCTATTATGGAAAAATCACTTTTACATGGTGTTTGAACTTAAACGTGTGTTGGCTGTGTGAGAGAAAAACCACCCTAGAATGATACAAATCCACCCATTGTTTTTTTTTACAATCTCAATAAATCATATGCACTGTCTCAGAACGAGCTGTTCTAAGATTCAGTGCTTTGTGACATAGAATTGAGCAAGGCGTTTGATTGACAGTGTGGTTGTGGCATAGACCCCGCCCTTGGTGATCTGTACACCATCCTCCATTGTTTCAACGACAGCCGGTAATGTCTCTTGGAAACATAAATGTTCTGTCGTGGGTTAATCCTGTTGTTGTGGCTTAAAAGTTAATCCTCAAGTGTGGATCGTCGTCTACTGTTTGCGATCCACGACACCTCCAGTAACAGTAAGTGTATTTTATGATTTTTGAGCAAATGGTCTTTTTAGTCGATGTCAAATTCATCTAAAGTTGCTTTTGTTGTCGTCGTCGTGGGATGTCTGTTTATATAATTTAAACCTTGTTTGTTCAGTGTGTAACCACACGTTTATAAATATACATTTTAAAGATATTGTATTAAAAACGGCATATATGTTCTTGTTCTGTAAGTTAGCCATCTTCTTACATTTGCCACAGAAGCACCTGTATGACAAGTAAACATTACGCAACAGGTCCCTCGCATAAATGTAATTTCGCTTGTATGTAGCAAACTTTATCACAGAATATGTATGTAGTTTAAAAAAATTGTGCCAGCGTTAGTGTTTGTGTGTGTCTGTCTGTGTGTGTTGCACATACATAATTGGAAAGGGGACGTGATTACAACTACAAGTACATAAATGTATCAAATAACCATACCGAGACGTACTGGTCCTTTCTCATTTGTGTTTAATCTGTCGGAGTCTTTTCGCCATCTGGGTCTGATCAGAGACTATTTATATATTCCGATTCAAACGTACGCTGAATGACATTCAAAACAGCGGTTTCTCTCACTCTCTCAGCCATTCTGCTTAGACCGACTGCCATGTATCAAGTTACGACCTCATTTGCATTTAAGGTGGTATGCCTCAAAACAGCTCATTTTAAAACAGGCCCCAAAAATACATTTTCAAATGGTTATAATAAATTAACTGTGGGGTATTTTGAGCTGAAACTTCACATACATTCTGGGGACACCCAAGACCAATATTACATCTTGTAAAAAGGGGCATAATAGGTGCCCTTTAAGCTTGACAGCAAAAAATGAATTATGGAGAAGGACCGCCATCGATCACCAGATCTGCTATTACTGGCTCTCACAATAAAAGTAAAAAGAAAAACCGTATGTAATTACTATATAAATTTTTTTTTTCAAAATGCTGTTTAAATATTTACCCTATTAAGGCGAATTAATGTAGCCTTTTAATGCACACCATTTACGCGTGGCTAGGAGCAGGTGTAGATTTCTTGCGTACCAACTAACATTTGGAAAATATGAACATAATGAATCCGAAAATTTACGCCAGAACCACTTTACACACGATTTACACACAAATTCGTTCTGCTCGTGTTTCATGAATGAGACCCAATGCTTTCATGCAGACAACTGGCCTACTCACACTCAAGTCCAACTACACCAGCTTCAGTTGGCACCAGCTAGACCAGCAATATACCATCATAAACCAGCCTGGACCAGCACTATTCCAACAGTAACCAGCATAAACCAGCCTTGAGCAGCACTATACCAGCATAAACCAGCCTGGACCAGCACTATTCCAACACTAACCAGCATAAACCAGTCTTAAACATTACTATACCAGCATAAACCAGCCTTGAACAGCACTATACCAGCATAAACCAGTATAAACCAGGCATGAACAGCACTTTACCAGCATAAACCAGTCTTGAACAGCACTATACCAGCATAAACCAGCCTAGACCAGCACTATACCAGTATAAACCAGCCTTGAACAGCAGTATACCAGAATAAACCAGCCTGGACTAGCACTATACCCACATAAACCAGTATAAACCAGGCATGAACAGCACTTTACCAGCATAAACCAGCCTTGAACAGCACTATACCAGCATAAACCAGTCTTGAACAGCACTATACCAGCATAAACCAGCCTTTAACAAAACTATACCAGCATAAACCAGGCATGAACAGCACTTTACCAGCATAAACCAGCCTTTAACAAAACTATACCAGCATAAACCAGTATAAACCAGGCATGAACAGCACTTTACCAGCATAAACCAGCCTTGAACAGCAGTATACCAGCATAAACCAGCCTGGACCAGCATTATATCAACACTAACCAGCATAAACCAGCCTGGACCAGCACTATATCAACATTAACCAGCATAAACCAGCCTGGACCAGCACTATATCAACACTAACCAGCATAAACCAGCCTGGACCAGCACTATATCAACACTAGGCCTCATCGACAAGACAACCAACGGCACTAATCCTCAGCAAACTTGTCTCCATACCTGCGTAAAGACTTCGATCTTCAACCAGATGGAACTGGATAATATTCTGATTGTTCTGATCCAATCTGACTTCTGACATGTAATGCTGCCTGAATCATAGTCATATATTGTTCGTTGGCCAGAGGAGAACTGCCCCCGACTGAGTCCGGTTTCTCCCAAGGTGTCTTTCTCCATTCTGTCACTGAGGCAGTTTTAGTTCGTGTCGCCTTTCGCCTTTTTCACCTTTGTTGCCATTGGCTTTTGGCTTGCTTAGTTGGGGACATTTAATTTAATATTCAACAATATTATTGATCTGCCTATATTGACACCATTATACGAGAACTGAACTGAGCTGGACGATGACATCACAGTTTTCTCCAGAGTGGCAAACAAACTAAATTAATAACTTTTTTACAACAAATAATAAACATCACTGAACTTACTACTAAAGCTAGATTGTGATGCTATTTTCTTCTGGAAACAAACTTTAATGTATTATTTTCTGTTATTCCTGTAAAGCTGCTTTATAAATAAAGGTGTCTTGACTAGCCAGCATAAACCAGCCTGGACCATCCCTACACTAACACTAACCAGCATGAACCAACCTAGACCAGCACTATACCAGCATAAACTAGCCTGGACCAGCACTATAACATCATAAACCAGCCTGGACCATTACTACACCAACACTAAACAGCATAAACCCGCCTGGACCAGCACTATACCAGCATAAACCAGCCTGGACCATCACTACACCAACACTAACCAGCATAAACCAGTCTGGACCAACATACGAACACTAACCAGCATTAACCAGCCTGGACCAGCACTTTGCCATCTCTGACCAGCATAAACCAGCCTGGACCAGCACTATACCAACTCTAACCAGCATAAACTAGCCTGGACCCGTACTATACCAACTATAACCATCATAAACCAGCCTGGACCAGCACTATACCAACTCTAACTAGCATAAACCAGCCTGGACCAGCACTATACCAGCATAAACCAGCCTGGACCAGCACTATACCAGCATAAACCAGCCTGGACCATCACTACACCAACACTAACCAGCACAAACCAGTCTGGACCAACATACGAACACTAACCAGCATTAACCAGTCCAGCACTATACCATCTCTAACCAGCATAAACCAGCCTGGACCAGCACTATAACATCATAAACCAGCCTGGACCATTACTACACCAACACTAAACAGCATAAACCAGCCTGGACCAGCACTATACCAGCATAAACCAGCCTGGACCATCACTACACCAACACTAACCAGCATAAACCAGTCTGGACCAACATACGAACACTAACCAGCATTAACCAGCCTGGACCAGCACTTTGCCATCTCTAACCAGCATTAACCAGCCTGGACCAGCACTTTGCCATCTCTGACCAGCATAAACCAGCCTGGACCAGCACTATACCAACTCTAACCAGCATAAACTAGCCTGGACCCGTACTATACCAACTATAACCAGCATAAACCAGCCTGGACCAGCACTATACCAGCATAAACCAGCCTTGACCAGCACTATACCAGCATAAACCAGCCTGGACCATCACTACACCAACACTGACCATCATAAACCAGCCTGGACCAGCACTATACCAACTCTAACCAGCATAAACCAGCCTGGACCAGCACTATACCAGCATAAACCAGCCTGGACCAGCACTATACCAGCATAAACCAGCACAAACCAGTCTGGACCAACATACGAACACTAACCAGCATAAACCAGCCTGGACCCGCACTATACCAGCATAAACCAGCCTGGACAAGCACTATACCAGCATAAACCAGCCTGGACCAGCACTATACCAGCATAAACCAACCTGGACCATCACTACACCAACACTAACCAGCATAAACCCGTCTGGACCAACATACGAACACTAACCAGCATTAACCAGCCTGGACCAGCACTATACCAACTCTAACCAGCATAAACCAGCCTGGACCCGCACTATACCAACTCTAACCAGCATAAACCAGCCTGGACCAGCACTATACCAGCATAAACCAGCCTGGACCAGCACTATACCAGCATAAACCAGCCTGGACCATCACTACACCAACACTAACCAGCATTAACCAGCCTGGACCAGCACTATATCATCTCTAACCAGCATAAACCAGCCTGGACCCGCACTATACCAACTCTAACCAGCATAAACCAGCCTGGACCCGCACTATACCAACTCTAACCAGCATAAACCAGCCTGAACCAGCACTATACCAGCATAAACCAGCCTGGACCAGCACTATACCAGCATAAACCAGCCTGGACACGCACTATACCAACTCTAACCAGCATAAACCAGCTTGGACCAGCACTATACCAACTCTAACCAGCATAAACCGGCCTAGACCCGCACTATACCAACTCTAACCAGCATAAACCAGCCTGGACCATCACTACACCAACACTAACCAGCATAAACCAGTCTGGACCTACATACGAACTCTAACCAGCATAAACTAGCCTGGAATCCATCTTGGTTTATGCTGCATTTTTCAGAAGGGTTGACAGATGCCAGCTCTTCTAATTGTGGTAACAGATCTCTACCTAACTTGGTTCTTCAAACGAATTAGCATATTTGATTAAAATATCTGGATTAAACTGTCTGAGACCGAGGGCCGACCACAGAAACGTGAATCTGTGAAAACGGTGACGGCATGTTCAGCCTTGTTCAGTAATCTGTCTTTACAAAGTAACATCGCCAACTACTGGTCTGGCATGCATAACACGTATTTAGTCGTTTTCACGGATCTGTGTGAATGGGATTTTGATAACATTGCCATCTTTACAAAGAAAAACGTTTCTATTGTCATGTAAAGTTACTTTAGGAATACTGTTATTGTGTTCACTGTACATTCCTAATATGTTCATTTTAGGTGCTAATATGTACATTTTAAGTGTTAATGTGTACATTTTAGGTACTAGTATGTACAGATGCTAATATGTACATTTTAGGTGCTAATAAGTACATTTTAAGTGTTAATATGTACATTTTGGGAGCTAATATGTCCATTTTAGGTCATAATATGTACATTTTAGGTGTTAATATGTACATGATAAGTGCTAATAAGTACATTTTAAGTGTTAATAAGTACATTTTGGGAGCTAATATGTCCATTTTAAGTGTTAATATGTACATTTTAGGTGCTAATAAGTACATTTTAAGTGTTAATATGTACATTTTGGGAGCTAATATGTCCATTTTAGGTCATAATATGTCCATTTTAAGTGTTAATATGTACATTTTAGGTGCTAATAAGTACATTTTAAGTGTTAATATGTACATTTTGGGAGCTAATATGTCCATTTTAGGTCATAATATGTACATTTTAGGTGCTAATATGTACATTTTAGGTGTTAATATGTACATTATAAGTGCTAATAAGTACATTTTAAGTGTTAATATGTCCATTTTAGGTCATAATATGTACATTTTAGGTGCTAATATGTCCATTTTAGGTCATAATGTGTACATTTTAGGTTCTAATATGTACCAATATGCAGCCTTTGGGTACAAAAGTGTACCTTTTGAAAACGTACAGCCCCAGTGACAGCTTTTGTACCTTTTTTCGGAAAGCGCAGATTCATCGATACTCAAAACCATGGTTAGCAATGCAGCGAATAGCTTGCGGAAAGACAGCAACGTAATAATAATAATAATTTATTAATAATAATAAATAATAATTTGTTACATTTATAGCACCTTTGTGGGTACTCAAAGCACTTTACATGAATGGGGGGAATCTCCTCAACCATCACCAATGTGCAACATCTCCAGTAACCAGAACAATCCTGGATCATGTCAAATCATCCACAGTAAAATCCAGATAACTGAGTAATACGAAGAACGGGCTCAAAAATGTCACCCAAACTAAGAAAAATGGCACCCTCAAACACAGTCTAGGAAAAAACAATGCAAAATTTGGGCTGTCTGTGGAAAATTGATGGGTGTCTAAACATGGCTCAAGAATAGATACACAGGCTAAGCATTGAACATGTCAAAGAAATGGAACCAAACACCATGTATTCCCTGTTGACTTTGCATTCACGTCATAATTTTATACATTTCACAAGTTATTTTTGGCAAAAAAACGTCATGTAACCAAATTCAAGGTTACTTTGGCTAGAAGTGGGTCACTCATAGCCATTCTATATCAGGTCTATAGTTAACAGACGGTGAAATGATGACAATCACTTGCTTGGAAGCAACACAACTGTAGGTCACATGACAGGGACAACATGGCAAAATTTTTTTGAATTTCCTTCATACGATATGCATTCATGTACTTTAACAGTAACAAAGTAAGTTTCAAACCAAAATACCTACAATATATAAAAGCCCTATATTTATAAAATGATAAGTTCCAATCCTTGATTCTGATTGGTCAATAGATGTGTTTTATTCACGATGATGGATAAAACACGGCTGACCGGTTCTATTTATCATTGCGCAACACTGCAGTTCCTATGTTGTTTATATTTGAGGTTTCATGCATATTACACATTGGAACGTTGTTGCTGCTCACGGTCAGGGACTACTTTTTTCTAGCGGAAGGAAGGCTTTTAGTGATTTTACTTCATGAAAGTTGCACTAATACAGTTTTTTTTTTTACTTTAATATTTTTATTGTGTGGTAACCGTTTTATAAAAGCAATAAGGTACTCGAGGCAAGAGCTGTATCGTGAATAAGTAACGGCTGAAGGGCGTTTTTAGGCACGACGCGAAGCACAGCTTCTTTCATAATAAGCAAACCTGCAATGATTAAATATGTTATAATACAAATGCCTCTTATTATCTCAATTTATTAACCAATGTCTTTATTGCTGACTTTCAATGATCAAATTCAACCATACTAATAAGCAAAACTTAGGCTACTTTGGATTCATTTCATTTTTGTTGTGGTTGCTAGTGTAAAAGTGTTGAATATTCTCAAGACAAGTGTTGAATAGCTGAAGCGTTTAGTTGAGCTGCACTCTTTACTGTACAGACGGGAATTTGCATTTCCATTTGCATATACATTTTTGGTGTGAAGGGGCATTTACATTTTTCAAAAATAGAACAAACAAGCAAGCAAATCCCAGGTAAGAAAAAGTAACCCTATAAGTGACGTAACACCTTATTTTCTATAAAAACTTAACCAAGCCTAATACTTACTTTTTTAACGAGTAACACAATATTGTAACTCAAAATTAACTTTCTAGTGCTGATCGACATATTGACGTAGCGAAAATAACAAGATTGTAACATTTGGCATTACCATTCAAAGAAAGCTGGATATATAATGATATGATCTGTTTGTTGGTGCCTTGGGTTTCTTTGATTACATGGTTCCCACTGGTTTTTAATTGAAGCTGGATAATGACCTCTCTGAGAGGAACCACCCAGACCCAGGAGACATGGGACAGTGACAGGGCCAGTGTGGGCATTCCTCCATGGCCCATTACAAAGATGAATCTGAAAGCGGTCATCATAGTAAACACTAAATCTGAAAGAAAAGCTTCAGAACTTCTAAATATTTGTGTGCAAACATGGTCATTCCTCTCATGGGCATTGCGCAAGTATAATTAGTACTATTTTCGTCCTGAACTTAAGTAAACATGTTTAGAATGGGCTCTGAATCTACAGGAAGAGAAACATTACAATAGTCAGTTACAATGAAATGAATGTGTATTGTTCGGCCAAGGAGTTTAATAGAGTATGTAAACAATTTACCACCTCCATGTCTCTGAGTATATATCAATATCAATATTATACCATAATGTACAGTAGGCTATATACAGCTTGAACAGGTGGAATGAAAGGAATTAAGAGAAACAATGAACAATACATTTAGTTTTTTTTTTTTTAAGCATAGCCTAAAAAAATAATAAAAAATACTTACAAGAAGTTTGCGCTTTACAGTGGCCGGTTTAAAATAGTGAACATTTTAACTTCCTGTTTGGACTTCAGGGGCGGATTAGCGGTCAATGTTTTTTTTTTTTTTTTTTTGATGTTGTGAAGCGATGCCATTAGTTCACCGTAACAGGAACATTTAACTCTGGTGACAGCAAGAGCACACACCTCTCTCACATCAGTGCTCGGTGCGGTTTTGACAAGGACCACTCTGATAGTTTAAATCGGTTCATCGTTGAGAAAAGTCGCGGGAAAACTTACCTGAAGATGATATGAGGATCGCTGCTCAGGAATATCAGGATTCTTGAATTAAGATGGGATGTGTCAAAACTGTTTGTAAAGGCATAGCGCTTCTGTTCCTTGTCTTTCTCCAGGTAAGACATCTTCTTTATTATACGTTTCTATTGTAGTGATGTTTGATGGTTAAGATAAAACACAAGTACATGTACACTTACTGTTAACTGGATTTTGTGTTCCTAAAGGTTAAAGAAAGATCGAACTAAAGTTTTGTTGGTTTTTGTTGTCATTGTGTTCATTGGAAAATTGAAATAGTCGGTCATATTACTGTGTGTGTGTTTGTGTGTGTGTGTTTAATTTAACATTAATTACATACATCGAATGATAAAAAAGAAGCAAAAGAAAATAAGATGTAGTAAAAAAAGAATTTCATTGAAAATTATAAAGTGCCAATTATTTTAATGAAAAATTGCACAGCACTTTTTTTCCAAGCAAACGAAAAGTTTCACGAAAAGAAGTTTGTTTGGCAAATGTATGCGTCTCTATAGCACGCATTGTGTTTATCATGCAATTTATACGTGTTTTACGTGGTGGATATGCGCAGATGCACACCACTAATCCTAACCAAACGTAAAATATATACGTAGGCTATCCCAAACCACTGCTAAACCTATGCGCATCACATGCACGTAAAAACTAAATTGTACGATAAACACAATTGTGTGCTAGAGACGCATTTAGTGTGACCGGGTAGCGATAGCTATACCTGTATTGAAAGATTTATTAGAAAGAAATAAGTCAATATTTAGTTTTTTATGCTCAGATTTGATGTTTTAGGCCAAATCAAATATGTTCAATATTTTGGACAAAAAGGATTCATCTATCATTTGTTTGGTTATATAGGGTGGCTCCAAAGACACAAAGTATTAACATCACTGCATTTCATACACTAGATATATAATGTTACAAACAGAAACCATGTTAAAAATAAAGACAAAATGTATGTGGCCACTTTTCAACTGTTGCAGTTGATCATTGTCAGTAGACAGAGCACCTGTGGTTATTCTGACACCTGTGTGAATTTGAAGTGAACTGACTTTATACAGTCACTAAAGTTTTTTAATTGAGCTTTAAGTGTCCAAATATTCTGGGTTCACAGTTATGAAAGTGAGATCCTGACTAATACATTTGCTGATCAAGTATAGGCAAAACATCTTTTCAGATCTAATTTAAACCCTCAGGATTCTAGATTAGCTAAGAAGACACACTCAAGTTGTCTCCAGACATTATCTTTATGGGCTAATTTACAGTGAGATGTGTGTATTGTGTTTCTGACAATCTTCCTGGGAAGTGTCTACATACTCTCTAGGAAGTCAGAAGTGTTTTGTGATATGATGTGAGTGTGGAAAAAAAATATTATAGACCAGGTTATAGAATTAATTATAGACTTCACGTCAGTACATCATAAGAGAAGATATATATATATATATATATATATATATATATATATATATATATATATATATATTTTTTCATCCATGTGTCATTTGAAACAATTTCTTTCTGGTAAGGAAAATAAATGGACAGAAGCTTTGAGCTTCAAAAAGGACACAAAAGCACCATAGAAGTATTATAACCATGGATTATATGACATGTGCTTTATTTTCCTCTTTCTGAATATGATACGCTTTGTTTGAAGCAAAACAGACATTTGCATTGAGTTCAGGAAAAAAAAAAAAAAATCAGTCCAGGTCATGAACAAATCAACAAATTATAAAAAGATGCAACTAAAAACAAAAAGAGAAAAGATTACAAATCAGACATCACTAATTCTCTCATGTTTCCTTCACATTTATGTAGAAATGACAACAATTTTCAACAAACTATTGCTAGAAAGGAAGTGCACTTATTTGTATTGAATGTGTACTTGTAATGTCCGTCAAA
The DNA here is from genome assembly GCF_016745375.1 of Pimephales promelas. The sequence goes on from NW_024122001.1 coordinate 438,055, forward strand.
TCATAAAAGTATGTAATAAAAATTACTTGCAGGTAATATAATGAAGAGGCCACATGTACTTAAAGAGAGTAGACTAGACTTTCAATTCATATTACTTAGGTACACTTCTAAAAGGTGCACTTAGTTTGTAATAATGTCAAACTACTGTAAATGTTTTGCTTGTTTTCTAAAGAACATTGTGAATCATTGTCTAAATAATTTTTTGTCATGGTTTAAAAAAGTACACTTACTTTGATGTTGACTAACATAATAAAGCACATATGCCTTATATGATTTTAACAGTAAATGTGTTCTTTGATATTACGTTTGAAGGTAATATACTTAGGGGGCCAGATTTACTAAACAGGGCAAATTAGCGTGAGAGCGCAAATTCCAAAAAAGCTCAGATGGGAGTGGAAAGTTCTGTGCATCTACTGACGACGCACAAATTAAAGAACACAGACGCAGTCAGATCATTTCCATAATGACCAACGCAATCTACCAGGAGCAGTGCAAATTATGGGGGCATGCTTTTTTTGGCAATAATGGTGCAAATACCAGTATATTGACGAGCGCAAACCTTAGTTAATTACCTCGGGTGATATATTTAAATACTCTCCTTCCATAATTTTTGCATCTGAAAGGAAATTTCTCTGTAATGCATGTAACCTTAGCTCCATGAAGATGGAACAGGACGCTGCGTCAAAACGCTGTGGGAATGCTTCTGTGTTAATGCTTTATAAAGCACGTATGAAATCTGTCCAAGACTGCACCCACTGGGCAGTTAAAGGAGCAGTTCACTTTAAAAAAATCTTATGCTGATATTTTACTCACCCCCATGTCATCCAAGATGTCCATGTCATTCTTTCTTCAGTCGAAAAGAAATTACGTTTTTTGAAGAAAACATTCCAGGATTTTTCTCCATATAATGGATTTTACTGGTAACCAAACGTTTCAAGGTGCAAAAGACAGTTTCAGTGCAAACTGTTCAAAGGGCTTTAAACGATTCCAGACGATGATTAAGGGTCTTATCAAGCGAAACGATCTTTATGATAAAAAAGTTTAAGTTTTATAAGCTCAAATGCTCACCTTGCTCTGTTCTGTGGTGTGCGTTCGTGACTCTCCTGTTCAAACTCGTTCATCAAAATGAAAAAAAATCTTTTTTCGAGTCATTTGATTCATTCAACGAACGAAATGAATGAATTGACTCTCATGAATGATATTCGTTCATTTTGATGAAAATCCTGGAATGTTTTTATCAAAAACCTTAATTTCTTTTCGACTGAAGAAGGAAAGACGTAGACATCTTGGATGACATGGGGGTGAGTATATTATCAGCAAAAGTTTTTCTAAAAGTGAACTACTTCTTTAACTGGTTCCAACTGGTGACTTCCGCACCATGAAGTGAATAATCTCCACTTCAAGGCATAGAGTTTCCTCGTGGACGGAGCTCTAGAGTGGAGAATGGTCTCAACAATCTGTTGAGAGACCTGAACTTATGAGCTGGGCCCCCTCACAGGCCAAACCCACAGCTTCCACAACTCTGGGCAGGGGTGAAGTATCGAAAGAAGCTCCTTCCTGGGCAGATTCTCCAGTGGATAGCAGAGAAGAAGAACACAGTTGGACTGATTTCATACGTGCTTCACACAGAGGCATTCCCACAGCTTTTCGACGCAGTGCAAGTTCCCTAGAAAGGGAATGCTCCTGCGTGATACAGCCTTGTATTGACGCTTTGCATAATGATGTCTTAAAGCACATGTAAAATCAGTCCAATGGTGTGGTGGAATGTCAAAGGCGGGTGACATCATGAACCAGGAAACTATAAAGCCTGCCTAAACAGAGCAGCGCTAGCTTCCGTGTCTTCACAAGTGCTCAATGTGAAACTGTTTTTGTCTATTTGGAGATGTCTGTGTATATATATATATATATATATATATATATATTCAGTTATGGCGAGTAAGCAGCAGCAGTTCAGAATGTGTGTGCACCCCTGCCCGAGTGGTATTTAGCATGCACGGTTAGCGCTCGAGGGCGCTGGCTATGAGCACTGTGGTGTGCTTCCATTGCGCACACTCCGATCCCGTCTGGCATTCTTTAGTGAGGACGCTCAGGCTCGCGTTCCCCAAGGCTCAGTTCCCGCTGCTGCTGACGCACAGCGAAAGCTTCAGACTCTACCTTCACCTGACAGATCCAGTGCCTTCTCTCAGGGTTTGGAATCACGCGCTTCGGTTACCTCCACCGATTGAGGCACAAACACTAGCTATCTAGTTACAAGGAATTATATGTTTTTAGTGTCGAAGCAGGAGATACTGAGAACTCAACACCTTAGTCTCATGCTTTTAAGGAGCTCGTGGAGATTTTAACGAGAGCGGTCGACAGATTAACCATTGATTGGCCAGCAGATAAGCAGGACATTCGTTCTAAAAGCAAACTATTTGAATGCTTCCTGCCCCCTCGTTCACAACCTCAATGCTGGGGCCTTCCGTTTTTCCCCGATCTCCACACAGAGGTGTCGAGATCGTGGGAGAAACCAGTTTCTAATAGAGTTTATAGTCCACAAACACTTTACTATTCCTCTATTTCAAACTATAAAGAGCCGTTATGGGGAGATGCCAAAAGTGGAAGAGATGCTTGCGAGCTTTCCCCTGAATCAGCATCTTCCCCAAGGCCCCAGTATTACCTACCAAGCCAGTTAGAGTAATATCAGCTTTGGTGGGTAAGGCTTATTCAGCGGCTGGTCAGTCTGCAGCGTACCTTCATACGATGTCACTGCTGCAGGCTTACAAGGCTGAACTGTAAGGAGATCTTGATGAGGGTGGGGGTTTGGCCCGGACGCGTTATGCGAACTGCGTCGGGCCACAGATTTGTCTCTCAGGGCCGCCAAGTAGACAGCTAAAACTATCGGCCGCCCCCTCCGAGGGGGGTTCCAGAGCAGTCAGTTCAGTCGTTCCCTGCCGCTTCACCGTTACAGGGCGACGGACTGACTGCTCAACAACAACTAAATCCAGAAAACAGTCTTGAGAGACTGGTACCTCTAGTAGAATTTTTGGAAGCTAATATGGCAAATATTTCTCGTTGGGCCCTGCAGACCATAGAAAAGTTATCAAATACAGTTCGGGTCTCGCCCGTCCAGGTTTATGGTCGTCCTATCCACCGTGATCGCCCCCGAGCAGGTTCTGGTAATGGAACAAGAGGGGAAAACCCTGTTGGAGAAAGGGGCCATAGAATATGTACCTCGCCTCCAGCAGGGACACCGGGTTAGTGTACAGTTAGTATTTCATCCTTCCAAAGAAGGATCGGGGGTTGCTTCCCATTTTGGATTTGAGAGTACTGAACGAGTCAGTCATGCAACTAAAGTAAAAAATGTTAACACTAAAGGGGGTCGCACACCGGACGCGAAGCTCAGTGCCTCTAAAAGCGTCTTTAAAATTCGAACACATTATTCTCTATGAGTGTACACACACCGGCGGCTCCATTCGGCGTCTGTCCGCGGCGCCCAGCGATGGCTCAGCACCATGTCCAAAATCCTGCTGCGCCACAGAGCGCCATTTACATAGTTTTATATAAAATTTAAATTATTTTTGTCTCAAATAGTTGCTGATGGATCCTGACTTCGCCCTATGCTGCAATATACATTTAGTTTTGCATTCATTTACAGAAATCAGCTGCTTAAATGACAATTGCTGATGTTATTGGATTTTTCAGGTGAGATTCTCAATTCATTCAGTTAACGGATGCTCTGAGGTAAAGTTTTCAGACTGCAGACTCAGCAACGATTGTATTTAATTGTGCAGTACAATAATAACATAGAACAGACATTATCTTCATTTCATATCATTAAACATAACAATATTGCTGGCCATACACTGATGAGAAAATGAGCGTCCGGTGTGCGTTACCTGGAGTTGTCCTAGACGCGACGTGGCGCTGCGCTTCTCGTCCGGTGTGCAACCCCCTTAAGACAAATCGTGCCACAGATCAAATCCAAGGACTGGTTTGTCACGATAGATCTCAAGGACGTATACTTCCACATTTCCATCCTACCACAGGAAGTTCCTGAGGTTTGCTTTCGGGGGAAAAGCATACCAATATCGAGTTTTTCCGTTCGGCCTAGCACTATCAAAATTTATTTTAAGGTTTAAGTGGCGGACATAGGTGCTTGTCTTTAGGTAAATTCTCCTTGTTATCTCGTTGGCACCATGGCACTTTGAGGCTGAGGCCTGGTGCTCGCACCTGGGTAGATATTAGCTAATTTGCTTGCTCAGACCTTAAGTTGTTAGCGCTGCTTTGTTTGGGAAGGCTTTATAGTTTCCTGGTTCGTGACGTCACCCGCCTCTGACGTTCCTCCAAACCATTGGACCGGACATCATCACGCAAAGCGCTCCCTTTAGTGTCAATCGATGCAGCGTCTCGTTCCCTCTTTAAGGAACCGTGGTTACAGTCGTAACCAAGGTGCCTCCATAAGATCAATCTGACACAGCGTCTTGATCCCTTTCTCAGGGAACCAGGGTTACATCCGTAACCTCCAAATAGTTACCATAAATGCTTGTTAGTACATTCAGCAGAATGATTTAACCGTATTTCAAAGATAATATAATACATTCTGAAATTTCATGTAAAAATGTACTAAAGTCCTACTTAAGTGGGTTAAATTCTAAATGCATTTAATATAAATTTAAACTACAATACATTTTCATTTAATTGTAAATAACATTCAATCAAGTGTTTGAAAACACAACATTCAGTTTGCACTTATACCGTATATTATTAAGTTATTTTCTTTTTCACAAAGGAACCTTTGTAGGTGTTCTTATATTTTAGGCCAAGATATGTTGATAAATGATTTTTCCAGCTCTAAATGGAAAGCAGGTAGATGAAATTACTTGCACAAATGCAAATCTGCTTGTTGCTTGTTGTATATAGAGGATCAGATGATGATGTGGGAATTTTGAATCACTATGTCAACCTTTTTCATTTCATAAATTTAAATTATAGGCCTTAAAATGTTTGTTGTGACTGACTGTTGCAACATAATTCAGGCTCTTAGCCAATATTAGCACATAGCCGGTAATGAACATGTTTTGAAAGGGTTTAGAACCACCTTCTCTCCTGAGATTCAACAATAACATCTAGAAAAGAACAGCAAGTATCCTTGTGTTTGTATCAACGCTTCAATATGAACCTGAGACTCAGTCCAGACTGTCTGGAGGTCACGGGGTGGAAAGCCCAACCTCAAGAAGTTTACATCATTCTTTTCCTGTTATTCTCACCACTCAATCGATTTGGCCATCCCGTTCTCCCAGCCCACCAGAAGTAGTACTGCTTTCAGGCCTGCTATTCTGACACAATAACGGTCTCCTAGAAGGTCAGGAATATAATGACCAAGCACAGCAAAATCCAGAAGAAACTTCAGTCATTCCAAAAGCAGCTTTTGAGTAGGCCTGATGTTTTAGCCCCCACTAGAAGATTGACACTATTACATCTTGAATTGGCGTTTTAAGTGGCAAAAATTAACTCCTGATTCTTTACCATTTGTTTGGTCCATTGCAGATGTATTTTTCCTCCCATTCACTATAAAGATTATGAGTGAATAATGACGTAAATGTTTATTTATTCCTTTCAAGCAATAGTATGACGATAATGTTTAGCTTATTTTTACATCTTTTTGAAGCTCAAATGAATATTCAGTACAAATCAAGCTCAATCTGTGGCATACTGTTGATTACCACACAATTTTTATTTGCACTTGTTCCTCCCTTTCTTTTCTTCAAAAAAGAGGAAAGATAAATCTACAGTGAGGCACTTGCATTGGAAATAGTATAGCCACAAGACGTAAACAATGTTTAATATAACATAGTATAGAAATAAATTATAGATAATAATATACTTCATAAAAATATATAATTATTAAATAAAAATAATATCAAATACACAATGTATTATTTAATATATGAAAAAAATACATGGCGTAAAAGTTATAATACTCAGATTTTAACAGAAAATCTATGTTTTTTTTAAATAAAATTATATGCTTCACATTTTTAATCTATATTTTTTTTTTAATTGGCCCAAAATACAATTCTAACTGCCTCAATGTAACCTCGTTTTGTAAAGGTGGAACGAGTCAAAGTATATTTTCATGGTAATCAACATTATTTTGGTAATCGAATAATATTCATTCATTCTGTGTTTCCATCATGGTATGGTGTTTTTTTCTTTTTCTTTTTTCGCCTTCATGTCATTTTCTCTTAAAAAAAATTTGCATCTCTTATGGTGCCAGCTTCCCTTTTGCTTCTCACGAAATAATTTTAATATGGTGCAGGGTTATTCAGTCTAATGTGTATTTGATAGGATAAGAAAGACATGTACTATTTTGCATGGTTAGATTATGAAAACTTTACAAACCCTGGTTTGTGTGCTTGGTTATAATAGCTTTCACAAAACGGATACTGTAATTGTGTGTCTTTCAGATCAATATTTACCATATCATTTTCCAGAAAACTGTAAACCTCTTATAAACCAGATTATGTATCCATAGTTGTTGAATTCGGTACATAGCCACATATCTCTTTTAAAATGTTAATTTGTTTTCATTATTTTTTTTAGTGGAGTTTAAATGAATGACACATGACTTGAAACAGAGCAAGTATAGTCTTTGTGATATACATAGGGAAATAGACTGTATATAAAGTAGTGACGTATAAGGCCAATCTCATAAGGAACTAGACTAGAGTAAATAATATACAAATTATAGGAAGTTTCTGTCTCTACAATTTACATACAGGTTATAAAGTGTATTTCAAAGAAATTCAACTGTCTATTGACTAACTAGTAAAACTGTCTAACTAGTGAAATGACTAATTAGTGAAACTAAACTGTTCGGATTTGTCCCATTTAAAAGCTTCACTTGCAATTACAGATACAGTGCATATTCACAAATGTTTTAAATAAAAATGAAAAAATGTTGCATATGTTGAAACAGTGTTGCTGATTTCAGTAATTATGATCATTGAAGACACATTTTTAAAACAAACTCATTGAAAGTCAGATTATTAAGTAAGGTGAACAAGTGTTTTGCATCATTGTTGTTTCTATTGCTTGTTTTTATCAATTGAAATCCTGCTTTGACGAACGTTTTTTTTATTCATATTCTTTATTAAACATGTTAAAAGACAACAACAAAACTAAACGAGAACAAACAATAAACAAAAAAGATCATCAGCAGATGATCCAATTAATGTCATGTTCAAAGGGTAGGAAGAAGTTAGAATAACTTTTCTTGTCCTTCAATGAAATATTTTAGCTATTAAATTGTTTGCATTATTTACCTATTCAAACTAATGTTAATCCTCAACATTAATTTGCGTGATCATCTGGGTAAAGCTGTGGAAAAAGGGTAAAGCTGTGGTTTAGTGACGATAGGAAAGAGGACACTTGAACCCAATAACTATAACCAATAAAATAATTAAGTAATTCGTTAGCATAATAATCAAATAATTTCCTCCTACTGATTTACTGTCGGACTTGAAAAGAAACCAAACAATTTTTCATGGCTTTGATAAGAAAACCTATGCAAATTACATATGGAAAAACAAATTTAGTGTCTGTGCAACAGTAAATGTGCTTAACCCCTGTGTTTTTACCAGCATGTTCCCAGGAAATTGAATTTATCAAAATATAGCAAAAATATTTAATTATTTTTATTGCAGACATGAAAAAAATGTAATTATCATTTATATTTAATGAAAGAAAGACTTCTTTACATGAAAAAAAAGCAAGGTTGTATGAAATGGCAAGAATGATTAAATAAAGGGAGTTTTATGCTTTGTGTTTATTTTAAATAGGTATTTAAAAATTATAGATATTGTAAATTATTATTTTGCCAAAAAAGACAAAAAAATAATATGGTCAAAATACAGTCTCTTCTTCTGCTAGACACAGAGATGAGTTTTAATTGAGAATATGCTAGCTTGTTAGGAGAGGGACAGTTAAGTTGTTGAATATTATTTATACTGTATATATATATGGCGCTGATAAAAAAAAAAAAAAAAAATGGAGGCAGCTGTTCCGTCACAAAATATGAGCAATATCGCACGAGTATAGCAAATGCAAAATAGTGTGTCACAGCGTGCTGATATACAGCCATATTACCAGCTACGAGTGTGATATTGCATTTATACCACAGTTTGACGGCACAAGTGTGTAATACAGGGGTCTCAAACTCAACTTAACTGGGGGCCACTGGTGGTAGAGTCTGGGTCATGGTGACGCTGATGCGGATGAAGTATTCCACAAAAAAAATATTTATTTAATATGTAAATATGGAGTAGTTCACTGATAATTTAATCTCCCCAATGTCATCCAAGATGACCATGTCTTTCTTTCTTCAGTCGAAAAGAAAGTTTTTTGATGAAAACATTCCAGGATTTTTCTCCATATAATGGACTTCACTGGTAACCAAACGGTTCAAGGTCCGAAAGTTTCAGTGCAAACTGTAAACTGTTCAAAGGGCTTTAAACAATTCCAGACGATGAATAAGGGTCTTTAAGTTTTGTAAGCTCAAATGCTTGCCTTGCTCAGTTCTGTGATGCGCATTTGTGACTCTCCTGTTCAAACTCATTCATCAAATTGAAGGAATCTTTTTCCGAGTCAATTAGTTCATTTCGTTCGTTGAATGAACCAAATGACACACAAAAAAATCGTTCATTTTGATAAACGAGTTCGAACAGGAGAGTCATGAACGTGCATCACAGAACTGAGCAAGGCGACCATTTAAGCTTATAAAACGTAAACTTTGTTGGGGTTTTTTTGTCATTTGGTTCATATTTGACCAAAACTTGGGTTAAAACAACCCAGCATTTTTTAGAGTGTACTTATTATTTTATTATGGATATAGGACTGACCTGAAGGAAAATTCTCTCTCTCTCTCTCTCTCTCTCTCTCTCTCTCTCTCTCTCTAGGTAGGTTTAGGGATGGGTTTAGGGATCAGGGGGTGGATTTGGGTAGGTTTAGGTGTGGGTTTAGAGATCAGGGGGTGGAGTTGGGTAAGTTTAGGGGTGGGTTTAGGGATAAGGGGTGGAGCTGGGTAAGTTTAGGGGTGGGTTTAGGGATCAGGGGGTGGAGCTGGGTAGGTTTAGGGGTGGGTTTAGGGATCAGGGGGTGGAGTTGGGTAGGTTTAGGGATCAGGGGGTGGAGCTGGGTAGGTTTAGGGATCAGGGGGTGGAGTTGGGTAGGTTTAGGGGTGGGTTTAGGGATCAGGGGTGGAGTTGGGTAGGTTTAGAGGTGGGTTTAGGGATCAGGGGGTGGAGTTGGGTAGGTTTAGGGGTGGGTTTAGGGATCAGGGGGTGGAGTTGGGTAGGTTTAGGGTGGGTGTAGGGATCAGGGGGTGGAGCTGGGTAGGTTTAGGTGTGGGTTTAGGGATCAGGGGGTGGAGTTGGGTAGGTTTAGGGGTGGGTTTGGGGATCAGGGGATCAGGGGTTGGAGTTGGGTAGGTTTAGGGGTGGGTTTAGGGATCAGGGGGTGGATTTGGGTAGGTTTAGGGGTGGGTTTAGGGATCAGGGGTGGAGATTGGTAGGTTTAGGGGTGGGTTTAGGGATCAGGGGGTGGAGATTGGTAGGTTTAAGGTTGGGTTTAGGGATCAGGGGGTGGAGTTGGGTAGGTTTAGGGGTGGGTTTAGGGATCAGGGGTGGGGCTGGGTAGATTTAGGGGTGGGTTTAGGGATCAGGAGGTGGAGCTGGGTAGGTTTAGAGGTGGGCTTGGGGATCAGGGGGCGGAGTTGGGTAGGTTTAGGGGTGGATTTAGGGATCAGGGGGTGAAGTTGGGTAGGTTTAGGGGTGGGTTTAGGGATCAGGGGTGGAGATTGGTAGGTTTAGGGGTGGGTTTAGGGATCAGGGGGTGAAGATTGGTAGGTTTAGGTATTTGTAGTGTGGGAGGAGTTGGATCTGGATCCGACTCCTCCCCTTGGATTTCATGTTTTGCAGTGAGGAACATTTCTAAAAAAAACTCTTAAAACTACATTCCATGACACATCAACAGTAGTATTTTAAAAAAAAAAGAAAAAAGAAAAAAAAAGATGTTGGCCATGACAGTCGCCGCAAGCGGAGTGAAACAAATGGTGAAATGGTTAGAAAGCTGATAGAGCGGGAATATTTCACGGCTGGAAAAGGCTCTCAGCCAATCAGATTCGAGAAACAGAAAGAAATGATGTATATACAGGATATACTGTACATGCTAAATGTATGATTTTGTATTATCTTAAAACTGGACGTTTTTGACAAATGGTTATTATTTTGACACAGTCAAAATGTAATGTATAAACCTGCATTTTCTGTAAAAGGATTTGAAACTTTATGTATAGGCATCTATATATATAATCATTATACAAATTCATCGACAAATGAACTTCAAATAAATAGTGTTGTATTGCGTGGATCATTATTTTAAAGTCACTTGATGGCAATAGATTAAGATGGTTTTATATTTAACAGTATAGTAAATATTGAATTGATTTAGCAAGTAGATATTTCCCCTATCAGTATTTTAACAGGCTCTTTGTTTTGTGACAAGGAAGTTGGTGATGTCATTACTCATTTGATGTTTCACCTTGGAGCAAAATGTGTCATTGTTTCAAAAGCAGAGAGGGAAGAAGTTAGTTTCCATATATGTTTTTTATTCAATTATTTTAGGTACACATTGTATACTATACTTCCCCTGAAAGTCATTGTGCCACGTTGTAGGCTAATACTTCACCGTATCTCACTATTCCTGATGTCAGAACTGAAAAAAATAAATAAATAAATAAATGAAAGCATTCATAACATCAAATTCACTAATAACTAAACTAACCCAGAAATAACTGTAATAATATGTTCTGGGGTAATTACGCATGTTCATGTTCTTGTTGACCAGTTTAAAGAGTCAAAGACAAAAAAGGTTATATCTCCATTTAGTGGTGAAACTGTGTATTTCATCTAATTGTAGGCATCAAAGGTGAATTGGCCAATAACAAAAACTATATCAACTTAATAAAATAATAGTAATTTAAATAAAAAATAGAGATTTAGTACTACACAAAATATCACACAAAGGCATGTTGTATTTAGTCACATACAAAAATATATTGTTAGTATAGCCAGGAATAGGCCTTACTGTAGTTTAAATAGGGCTTTAAGGTTGTTTTTATAAAATGCCTTAGAAAAAAAAGGCATCTTGTGTGCATCTTGAAATGAAACAATGGCACTGACATATTTTAAGATATGTCAGAGCAAGTTGCTTCCAATTAAACCAGCTCAAACATGTATTTTAGTTTGGGAATTGGTTAAAACTTGTCTTTGAAACTGGGGGATTAAATTGTTTTAACAAATTTACTGGAATGAAAGGCTGCAAAATTACTGGTGTTTCTTTTCTCAACGTGGATGAAGATTGACCAATCACAATATTTGGTCATAATTGACCAATCAGAGTGGTATAGGAATGTACTTCATATTTCTAATTGAGCGTTAGTGAAAGTGTTTCTGGTGGGCTGCTCTTTGCATGTTGTGGATTATGCATGCATGTCAGAGGTTGTTTGCTATTATGTGTTGTTCTAACTGTGTTGTCATTAATGGCTTTATATTGTTAAAATTAGTATATTAAATTAACATTTTGTTGAAGTTGATGGAAGTTGTTGAAAGTCTGGACTAAAGTTCAAGTCAAGTCTGAAGTCGATGTTAATGAGTCAAGGTTTAAGTCAGTTTAAGGATTCATCCTATTAATCATAAACTTCACATTTCTCCTAGGTGTTGAATGGAGAGAACAATTTCACAAGTGAGTATATAGTCACATCCTAAATATCAAACATCAGAACCCACCAGTTAAAGGTTATTCTTCTGAGAATAAAACATTGGCTCTAATTGTATGAACATTGCTATTTTGTAAATACTATTTAGTAAATGTTTGTTTTTATTTTTTATAAATGGAAATCACAGCATCCCTTGACACTACAAGCATTTCTTCAACTGAGTCTAAGGCCCCGTCCACATTACTGTTTTCGTTTAAAAACGGAGACCTTTTGCTACGTTTGCACCTCCCGTCCAGACTAAAACGGAAAAAACAAAGACCTAAAACAGATAAGTTTAGAAACGCTGCAGCTCCGTTTTGCGTTTTGAATCTCCGGAGGCGTTTTAGTGAAGACGGGACAAAACGGAGGACTTTAGAAACGCTGACACAAAGGCTCACGCTCAGCTCTATGATTGGGTGTCATTAGTCAGGTCGTATCCTTCTCTGATTTGTTAGCCACTGTTTACACAAGCACGCGCATGCCCAGTGTTGGTGAATGAATGGTCACGTGATCCGCGTTTCCAGTCATTTTAATGTGGACGGAGATCAATTCTGATATGCAGATAAAACGCTGGTGTGGACGGAGATCGTGTTCGTTTTAATTCTCCGTTTTTAAACGAAAACGCAGTAGTGTAGACTAAGGCTCAATCCCAATTCACCCATTGGCCCTACCCCTTGTTTTCGAGTGTACCCCTTGGCCCTTAAATCAGTGGAATGGAAATAGTTGTTTTATCTTGTCATTAAATCCAGTCCAAAAAAGGTGATCAGTGAGCGGTCGTGGTAATGGGTCTGAAACACCAGGCCTAGCAACTCACTGATGTGGTTCCTAAAGGAGCAATCATCCTGGGTGCAAAATTATCCAAAAAATCCTAAATTATTTACTGTTTGTTATGTTCAATTAATATTAATTCTTGTAGTACAGCATGTTATAAAATATATATGTTAACTATATATCATATCCTTGTAAGCATGAGAAGAATTGCCCATTGAAACTGTATTATATCTTTCTATTTCAAAATATTCCAGCAGCCACTGCAACTACAATGTATTTTTTAACTGAGTCTCCAACATTAGCAGCTACAAGTGAGTATGTTTATTGATGGATATTTGAGTAAACAAGATAATAGGGAAATTATATCAGTAGTTTATTCACATGCTTATGCTCATGCTCAAGTAATATTCAAGGTTGTCTAAACAATTCTTTAGAAAGCTATTTTGTTTTACTGTTACATGTAGGTACTTCGGTATTTCAAATCACATCCTGAGAATCAAATATCAGCACCTGAAAAAAAAATATGTACAGTTTTATGCCTATATTATATATTTGTGTGATAATAATTATTGTAATGCAGAATTTTATTGTATGCGAAAACAGTTTTTGTAAACATGTTGACAAATATTTAAAAAATTCTGATAAGAATTGTACTTATTTCCTTTCACTTCCTATCAAACATCAGTATCTACAAGTTCTAAATTGTATAATGTAATGAAATATAAGTTATTCTTCTAACCATAATACATTGATTGTTATAGAAAAATATTGTATGAGCATATGCTTGTTACCATATGCTTGTTAGCTGGTAAGTACTATTTCATACATGTTTATTTTTTATTTCTTTATATGTCCATATATCACAGCATCCCCTGTCACAACAAGCATTTCTTCAACTGACCCTCAAACATCTTCTGAAACAACTTCTACAAGTGAGTACTCTTCATTGACAACTGTGTAAACTAATAGCTGCATTTTATAAATTTGTATTAACAATGAAGTTGTATTATGATAATTGTGTCAAACAGTATACGAGATGTAATTTATATAGATATACAATTATGACATTTCAGTTGAAAAAAATTGCATTAACACAGTTTACAGATGCTGTCATATTATCTTTTATTAAAAGTTTTTGCAAAACAGAATTACATTTTTTGTAGTAATGACATTTAGGGCTGGGTACCGAGTTCAGTACTTTTTAGGGACCGTCCGAATTGCCTAGGTACTACCGAGTATCGAAACATGTCTTGTTTTTTGGTACCAAATTCCGGTACCTAAGTGGTTAATCTCGTCAACGTCAGTGAAACAATAAGCATGCTGCATGATTGGCTGTGGCGGAAAACACTAGTTTACGCGGCTGCTCAGACACGTAGCTCGTCGCACGTGAGTGTGAGTGTGTGTGTGTGTGTGTGTGTGTGTGCGTGTAAACCCCAACCCAGATGGATAGAAAATATGTGGAAATGATCCAAAGTGTACCTTATGTGCCAGACTCGATGCCAGAAGCACGCGATGCAATATTTTCGACAAGATAATTGCCGCCAAGACCAGTAAAACACGGTAAAACTGATAAGCGCACAGGCACTTGAGAGTACAAAGTTTATCCGTCTTCGACTGCAAGAACTGGAGCGCGTCACAGATAAACCGACACTCAGCATATAGGATACTTGCCTCACAGACATGAGAAATAGCCGGTCAAATAGCCGGTCTATAGACGGTCAAAATATGTCTACTATTAAACAAAACGATTCGAAATAAATAGTTTGATTACCTAATCCATATAGGCGCGCGCATTCACTGCTGCAGGAATGATGAGTCAGCATCGCCATAATCATATTTGCTGCCATCAGACTTATTAATAAATAGTTTGATTACCTAATCCAGGGGTAGGCAAGTTCGGTCCTAGAGAGCCGCTGTCCTGCAGAGTTTGGCTCCAACACTGAACAAAATCTCACCTGCCTATAGCCTTAGTAATCCTGAAGAGATTGATTAGCTTGTTCAGGTGTGTTTGATTAGGGTTGGAACTAAATTCTGCAGGACAGCGGCTCTCTAGGACCGAACTTGCCTACCCCTGACCTAATCCATATAGGCGACATTTATTTGTATAGCAGTTTCTTATTTGTATAGCATTTTAACAATACATATCGTTTTAAAGCAGCTTTACAGAAAACGCATGTTTTCTGAGGTGACAGTGTAATGCATTTCAATTAATTTTCATTCAGTTTCATTGTTAAACAATGCATTACGATAAGGCAGAAACAATGAGCTCATTAAAGTAATGAAAACATGTTGTTAAATGATTAGGAAACATAGAAAACTTTAGCATTGGTGCTTGTTCGCTAATCAGAATCTAAACAAGACACAGGTGAGCACAATGATTAACCAAGGGAACAAACTAACTGAGCTTAGATGTAACATTTGCTGTGTCCGAAATCACCCATTACTCACTATATAGTGGACTATATAATGAGCTCGCCATTTTGTAGTGCTGTCCGAATGTATAGTGATGATTATTATACCCTATATAGTCCACTCAATGTATCCCAGAATGCATTTTGAAAAGTAGTGTACAACCGATGGTCACTAACCTAAGCCCTACATACCATCATGCATTGCGCTGATCGTAAAAATAAGTTATAATCATGTGTGGAGTAGCTCATTATAACAAAAATGGCCAGAAATCACTTTTAGTTTTCAAATTTTGGAGAAATAAGCTCAATATAATGTAATGTATTTATTTTAAAAAATATATTTAGCCCAAAAATGGAAATACGAATTGGTGTGTCATACACTCGCTACTTCATGAGATCAGTCTGTCTCCTGACAATTCTGGATGGCTGAAGGTCCACAGCGTTGCCCTTTGCATTTATCACCAGGGCGGAGCCATGGGAACTGAAGACCAAAGGGGGGCTTGATACCAAGGTGCAGATGGAGGGATAAAGGACCAAATTATTCTATTTCTCGTTCTATTCTATTAATCGTTCTATTATGTTTTGCGTTCCCGAGTTGGAGAAAAAAGTGGACGCCACCCGGAAAGCCGATATAATGGTAGCACTGGCCGAGTACCAGGCACTTACATAAAAAAAAATATATATATGAAGAGTTCAGATGCAAAAGCCTCTAAGTGCCATTTGAAATTTTCTTCTAGAATGATCATTTTTATCAAGCCTGTATATTTAAGTTCAGTAATTTCATTTAAATTGCAATGAAGATTACCTATTGATTGTCATTTAAGTGAAATTACTGAACTTAAATATACAAGCTTGATAAAAATGATCATTCTAGGAGAAAATTTCAAATGGCACTTAGAGGCTTTTGCATCTGAACTCTTCATATATTATGACTACACCTTATCAAAACGCAGCCATTTGAACTTGAAAATGTTCACTTTATTTAATGTTTTTCATGTTAATCTTCTGTTAGCAACGCTAGCAACGTTAGTAATTGCACTCACAACAACCAATTCCCATTCCTACAGGGGACGCAGTAATACGAGTGATTATAATCGTCATTTAAAATACCAAAGCGGTTCAAAAACAATGAAAACAATTCATTCTTACAAGTCACAGGGCGCAGCCATCTTGAATTCCGGAACGGAATTCTTGCTCAGTGTCCTCACGGTTGTCCGACGTCCGAGAGGAGAAATCCGAGGAAAGGGGGCGTGTTGCTAGGCAACACGTACATCTACATCTGGGGAGCTATCTATAACATTATCTCCTCCACCCCTGAGGTGGTTCGGAATGGAAGGTATAATTCATCCAGGTGGGAAGGAGGGCCAAGACACCCAGAGTTCATGGAGGAACCGGTGGAGACAAAAAAAGGTGTGGCTGGTGGATGAAGGAACCACAGAGCAGTAGGAGGAGGATGCCTCTGTGAGAACAGTGAATCCACGTCTCCTGACAATGCGGGATGGCTGAAGGTCCACAGCGTTGCCCTCTGCATTTTTCACCAGGGCGAGCCATGAGAACTAAAGACCAAAGTGGAGTTAGGGGGGCTTGATACCAAGGTGCAGATGGAGGGATAAAAGACCAAATCGACACCAAGCACAGGGGTTTAAAGTGGAACCAGAAGGTCACAGCAGTGAGGTGGCGATGAAGGCTCAGAAGGCAGAGCCAGTAAGAGTGAGGACAAAGGAGTTGTCGGAGGGATGGAGCCAGCCGGAGCCAGCCGTAGGTAGAGGAGGGGGTTGAGCCAGAGAGGCCAATGAAGCCGGAAGACGAGGCGAAGCCTGAAAACTGAATTGAGGCTGCAGAGTGGGTGGAACCAGAGAGCTGGGTAGGACAAGCGAAGATGAACGAGCCAGTGAGCCGTGTAGTACCGGTGGAGACGAAGGAGCCAGGCAGGACCAGCAGAAATGATGGAACCAGGGAACCGGGCGGAACAAGTAAGGACAAAGGAGTTAATGGAGGAGGAAGGGCTTGAGAACAAGTAGGAAATGGCGAGTCCAATATTCCAACTGGAATAGAACTGAGTCTCAAACATCAGCTTTTTATAGGGAGTAATTTTTCTAATTATGGACAATTTAGTAAGCATGTTAATATGAAAATTAGAATAGTAGTTAACTCATTTTAGTGTTAATGTGCTAAATAATACAAATTATTACAATAACTACAATAACTACACAGGACAATGAACTGAACCAAACACATGACTAAAAATATGCACAGGATAATGAGGAACTAAACGGTAACCAAGAGAACAAACTAACTGAGCTTAGATGTGACATAACCCTCTTCCCCCTCCCCCAACACCCCTGAGGGAGGGGGAGGTATAATCCATACTGGGGTTGGCAGGTGGACCAAGATACCCAGGCGAAAAAGTCCATGCAGGCACCAGTGGAGAGAGAAACCAAGGAGTGGCTTGTGGACGAAGGAACTACAGATAAGTAGATGGGGAAGACTCCTTGCAACACCAGTGAATCCACTTCTGCTGGTAATTCTGGAGGTCCACGGCAGTTCCCTCCCCAGTTTTGACCTGGGTGGAGCCGTGGGAACTGAAGACCAAAGTGGAGTAAGGTGTGCTGGACACCAAGGGGCAAATGGAGGGATGAAGAACCAAATTGGCACCGCAGGCACTGGGGTCCAAGGCGGAACCGAAGAGTCAGAGGACTGAGGTGGAGATGAGAGCTCGAAAGACAGAGCTGGAGGCAGTTGGAGTGAGGACAAAGGAGAAGCCAAAGGGGCAGAGTAGCAAGTGGAGCCAACTGGCTGGGGGGGATGAGGCATTGCCAGAGGCAGAGCTGGTGTCTCAGGAAAGATGAGGCAAACCGGGCAAATGAGCAGAGCCAGTGAAGGGTGTGGATCCACTACTAGTTAAAATGTTTATAATGGAATATAAGTTATTCTTCTTATAATGATACTTTGATTATAATACATACAATTAATTGTATGAACATATGTCATTGTTAGCTTCTAAGTAATATTTCGTAAATATTTTTTTTCTCTATATATCCATATATCACAGCATCCACTGTCACTACAACCATTTCTTCAACTGACTCACAAACACCTACTCCTTCTACAAGTGAGTACTTTTCATGGACAATTGTGTAAACTACTAGCTGTATTGTATAACTTTTTATTACCAATAAAGTTGTATTATGATAACTGTGTCTTAACAGTTTCTCCTATGAGATGTAATTCATATACAGTAGATAGACAATTATGACATTTCAGTTGAAAAAACTGTTAACAAAGTTTACAGATGCTGTCATATTATCTTTTATTAAAAGTTTTTGCAAAACAGAATTTAATTTTATGCAGTGATGTCATTTTAAGTATGTCAACGAATATTACTTGCATAATGTTTCAATTCATACATACAAATATTTTAGCACCCCCTGCCACTACAAGCAGTACTTCAACTGACTCAAAACCATCAACTATATCATGTGAGTATTTTTATTTATAGACAGTTGAGTAAACAAGTTAATAGAAAAATTATTTCAGTAGTTCATTCATTTTAGTGTTAATGTGGTAAATGTTAATAATCATAACAATAACAAAACTAGACTAGGAAGTGAACAATTCACAGGACTTAAAAAGCACCCAGAATGACACAGGATAATGTAAATCTAAACAAGACACAGGTGAACACAATGATTAACCAAGGAAACAAACTAACTGAGCTTAGAGGTAACATCATCTTCCCCACCCCTGAGGTGGTTGGAACGGAAGGTATAATCCATTCAGGTGGGAAGAATGGCCAAGACACTCAGAGTCCATGGAGGGACCGGTGGAGAGAAAAAAAAGGTGTGGCTGGTGGACGAAGGAACCACGGAGCAGAAGGAGGAGGAGGCCTCTGTGAGACCAGTGAATTCACTTTTCCTGACAATGCTGGCTGGCTGAAGGTCCACAGTGTTGCCCTCTGCATTTTACACCAGGACGGAGCCATGGGAACTGAAGACCAAAGTGGAGTTAGGGGGCTTGATACCAAGGTTCTAGAGGAGGGGGTTGAACCAGAGAAGCCAATGAAGCCAGAAGAGGAGGCGGAGCCAGAAAACTGAATTGAGGCTGCAGAGGGGGTGGAACCAGAGAGCTGGGTAGGACAAGCGAAGACGAACGAGCTATAGAGCCGTGTAGTACCGGTGGAGACGAAGGAGCCAGACAGGACCAGCGGAAATGAAGGAACCAGGGAGCCGGGCGGAAAAAGTAAGGACAAAGGAGTTAATGGAGGAGGAAGGGCTTGAGAACAAGTAGGAAATGGCGAGTCCAATATTCTAATTGGAATAGAACTGATTCTCAAACATCAGCTTTTTATAGGAAGTAATTTTTCTAATTATGGACAATTGAGTAAGCATGTTAATATGAAAATTAGATTAGTAGTTAATTCATATTAGTGTTAATGTGCTAAAGAATACAAATTATTACAATAACTACAATAACTACACAGGACAATGAAATGAACCAAACACATGACTTAAAATACGCACAGGATAATGGGAAACTAAACAAGACACAGTTGAAAACATTCGGTAACCAAGAAAACAAACTAACTGAGCTTAGATGTGACATAACCCCCATCCCCCTCCCCCCACACCCCTGAGGGAGGGGGAGGTATAATCCATACTGGGGTGGGCAGGTGAGCCAAGATACCCAGGCGAAAAAGTCCATGCAGGGACCAGTGGAGAGAGAAACTAAGGAGTGGCTTGTGGACGAAGGAATCACAGATAAGTAGATGGGGAAGACTCCTTGCGACACCAGTGAATCCACTTCTGCTGATGATTCTGGAGGGCTGAAGGTCCACGGCGGTGCCCTCCCCAGTTTTGACCTGGGCGGAGCCGTGGGAACTGAAGACCAAAGTGGAGTAAGGTGTGCTGGATACCAAGGGTCAGATGGAGGGATGAAGAACCAAATTGGCACCGCAGGCACTGGCGTCCAAGGCGGAACCGAAGGGTCAGAGGACTGAGGTTGAGATGAGGGCTCGGAAGACAGAGTTGGAGGCAGTTGGAGTGAGGACAAAGGAGAAGCCAAAGGGGCAGAGTAGAAAGTAGAACCAAATGGCTGGAGGGATGAGACATTGCCAGAGGCAGAGCTGATGTCTCAGGAAAGATGAGGCAAACCGGGCAAATGACCAGAGCCAGTGAAGGGTGTGGATCCACTACCAGTTAAAATGTTTATAATGGAATATAAGTTATTCTTCTAACAATGATACTTTAAATGTAATACATAAAATTAATTGTATGAACATATGTCATTGTTAGCTTCTAAGTAATATTTTGTAAATATTTTTTTTCTCTATATGTCCATATATCACAGCATCCACTGTCACTACAACCATTTCTTCAACTGACTCACAAACACCTACTCCTTCTACAAGTGAGTACTTTTCAAGGACAACTGTGTAAACTATTAGCTGTATTTTATAATTTTTTCTTACCAATGAACTTGTATTATGATAATTGTGTCTAACAGTTTCTCCTATGAGATGTAATTCATATAGATAGACAATTATGACATTTCAGTTGAAAAATCTGTGTTAACACAGTTTACAGATGCGGTCATATTATCTTTTATTGAAAGTTTTTGCAAAACAGAATTTAATTTTGTGCAGTGATGTCATTTTAAGTATGTCAACGAATATTACTCGCATAATGTTTCTATTCATACATCTAAATATTTTAGCACCCCCTGCCACTACAAGCAGTACTTCAACTGACTCAACACCACCAACTATATCATGTGAGTATTTTTATTTATGGACATTTGAGTAAACAAGTTAATAGAAAAATGATTTCAGTAGTTCATTAATTTTAGTGTTAATGTAGTAAATGTTAATAATCATAAAAATAACAAAACTAGACTAGGAGTTGAACAATTCACAAGACTTAAAAAGCACGCAGAATGACACAGGATAATGAGGAACTAAACGGTAACCAAGAGAACAAACTAACTGAGCTTAGATGTGACATAACCCCCTTCCCCCTCCCCCAACACCCCTGAGGGAGGGGGAGGTATAATCCATACTGGGGTTGGCAGGTGGGCCAAGATACCCAGGTGAAAAAGTCCATGCAGGCACCAGTGGAGAGAGAAACCAAGGAGTGGCTTGTGGACGAAGGAACTACAGATAAGTAGATGGGGAAGACTCCTTGCGACACCAGTGAATCCACTTCTGCTGGTAATTCTGGAGGTCCACAGCAGTTCCCTCCCCACTTTTGACCTGGGCGGAGCCGTGGGAACTGAAGACCAAAGTGGAGTAAGGTGTGCTGGACACCAAGGGGCAAATGGAGGGATGAAGAACCAAATTGGCACCGCAGGCACTGGGGTCCAAGGTGGAACCGAAGGGTCAGAGGACTGAGGTGGAGATGAGGGCTCGGAAGACAGAGCTGGAGGCAGTTGGAGTGAGGACAAAGGAGAAGCCAAAGGGGCAGAGTAGCAAGTGGAGCCAACTGGCTGGAGGCATGAGGCATTGCCAGAGGCAGAGCTGGTGTCTCAGGAAAGATGAGGCAAACCGGGCAAATGAGCAGAGCCAGTGAAGGGTGTGGATCCACTACTAGTTAAAATGTTTATAATGGAATATAAGTTATTCTTCTAATAATGATATTTTGATTATAATACATACAATTAATTGTATGAACATATGTCATTGTTAGCTTCTAAGTAATATTTCGTAAATATTTTTTTTCTCTATGTATCCATACTCACATAATGTTTCTATTCATACATCTAAATATTTTAGTACCCCCTGCCACTACAAGCAGTACTTCAACTGACTCAACACCACCAACTATATCATGTGAGTATTTTTATTTATAGACAGTTGAGTAAACAAGTTAATAGAAAAATGATTTCAGTAGTTCATTCATTTTAGTGTTAATGTAGTAAATGTTAATAATCATAAAAATAACAAAACTAGACTAGGAGTTGAAAAATTCACAAGACTTAAAAAGCACGCAGAATGACACAGGATAATCAGAATCTAAACAAGACACAGGTGAACACAATGATTAACCAAGGAAACAAACTAACTGAGCTTAGATGTAACATCATCTTCCCCACCCCTGAGGTGCTTGGAACGGAAGGTATAATCCATTCAGGTGGGAGGAAGGTTCAAGACACCCAGAGTCCATGGTGGGACCGGTGGAAAGAGAAAAAAAAGGTGTGGCTGGTGGACAAAGGAACCACGGAGCAGTAGGAGGAGGAGGCCTCTGTTACCCCTTTTCCACCAAAAAAGAACTGGTTCCGAACTGGTGCTGGTTCAAAGTTGGTTCGGAGTTGGTTCAACTTGCGAACCCGTTCAGAACCTGTTTGTATTTCCACTGACTAAACCGCCCAGGAAACGACGTCGTTACGTCACTGTGTACGTCGCCATAAGTCTTAGCTAGAAGCGCTTGCAAGTACAACATTACTTTGGGATTATCTCTAACTCGTGTACCAAGAAGGCTTTAAAAACTATTGAAATATGTAAGTCTTTTAATCTATTCATTTGATATGTAATCTTTTCTGATAAGTTGTGTACTTCTGTCTTGTGTCTTTTTTCTTTCCATTTATTTGTTCTATATTGTGACTGTTTCTTCTTTGCTTATAATGTTCTGAAGACTAAAGTGGAGTTAGGGGGCTTGATACCAAGGTGCAGAGTGAGGGATAAAAGACCAAATCAATACCAAGCACAGGGGTCTAAAGGGAACCAGACGGTAAGAGGAGTGAGTTGGCGATGAAGGCTCAGAAGACAGAGCCAGTAAGAGTGAGGACAAAGAAGTTGTCGGAGGAATGGAGCCAGCCGGACCCAGCCGAAGCTAGAGGAGGGGGTTGAGCCAGAGAAGCCAATGAAGCCAGAAGAGGAGGCGGAGCCAGAAAACTGAATTGAGGCTGCAGAGGGGGTGGAACCAGAGAGCTGGGTAGGACAAGCGAAGACGAATGAGCCACAGAGCCGTGTAGTACCGGTGGAGATGAAGGAGCCAGGCAGGACCAGCGGAAATGAAGGAACCAGGGAGCCGGGCGGAAAAAAGTAAGGACAAAGGATTTAATGGAGGAGAAAGGCCTTGAGAACAAGTAGGAAACGGTGAGTCCAATATTCCAACTGGAATAGAACTGAGTCTCAAACATCAGCTTTTTATAGCGAGTATTTTTTTTAATTATGGACAATTGAGTAAGCATGCTAATATGAAAATTAGATTAGTAGTTAACTCATTTATTGTTAATGTGCTAAATAATACAAATTATTACAATAACTACACAGGACAATGAACTGAACCACACACATGACTTAAAATACGCACATGATAATGAGAAACTAAACAAGACACAGTTGAACACATTCGGTAACAAAGAGAACAAACTAACTGAGCTTATACGTGACATAACCCCCTTCCCCCTCCCCCCACACCCCTGAGGGAGGGGGAGGTATAATCCATACTGGGGTGGGTAGGTGGGCCAAGATACCCAGGCGACAAAAGTCCATGCAGGGACCAGTGGAGAGAGAAACCAAGGATTGGCTTGTGGACGAAGGAACCACCTGATAAGTAGATGGGGAAGACTCCTTGCAACACCAGTGAATCCACTTCTGCTGATGATTCTGGAGGGCTGAAGGTCCACGGCGGTTCCTTCCCCAGTTTTGACCAGGGCGGAGCCATGGGAACTGAAGACCAAAGTGGAGTAAGGTGTGCTGGATACCAAGGGTCAAATGGAGGGATGAACAACCAAATTGGCAACGCAGGCACTGGGGTCCAGGGCAGAACCGAAGGGTCAGAGGACTGAGGTGGAAAAGAGGGCTCGGAAGACAGAACTGGAGGCAGTGTGAGTGAGGACAAAGGAGAAGCCAAAGGGCCGGAGCAGCAAGTAGAGCCAAATGGCTGGAGGGATGAGGCATTGCCAGAGGCAGAGCTGGTGTCTCAGGAAAGATGAGGCAAACCGGGCAAATGAGCAGAGCCAGTGGAGGGTGTGGATCCACTACCAGTTAAAATGTTTATAATGGAATATAACTTATTCTTCTAACAATGATACTTTGATTGTAATACATAAACTTAATTGTATGAACATAAGTCATTGTTAGCTTCTTAGTAATATTTCGTAAATATTTTTTTTCTCTATATGTCCATACATCACAGCATCCACTGTCACTACAACCATTTCTTCAACTGACTCACAAACACCTACTCCTTCTACAAGTGAGTACTTTTTATGGACAACTGTGTAAACTATTAGCTGTATTTTATAATTTTTTATTACCAATGAAGTTGTATTATGATAATTGTGTCTAACAGTTTCTCCTACGAGATGTAATTCATGTAGATAGATAATTATGACATTTCAGTTGAAAAAAACTGTTAACACAGTTTACAGATGCTGTCATATTATCTTTTATTAAAAGTTTTTGCAAAACAGAATTTAATTTTATGCAGTGATGTCATTTTAAGTATGTCAACGAATATTACTCTCATAATGTTTCTATTCATACATCTTAAATATTTTAGCGCCCCCTACCACTGCAAGCAGTACTTCAACTGACTCAACACCACCAACTATATCATGTGAGTATTTTTATTTATGGACAGTTGAGTAAACAAGTTAATAGAAAAATGATTTCAGTAGTTCATTCATTTTAGTGTTAATGTGGTAAATGTTAATAATCATAACAATAACAAAACTAGACTAGGAAGTGAACAATTCACAAGACTTAAAAAGCACCCAGAATGACACAGGATAATCAGAATCTAAACAAGACACAGGTGAACACAATGATTAACCAATGAAACAAACTAACTGAGCTTAGATGTAACATCATCTTCCCCACCCCTGAGGTGGTTGGAACGGAAGGTATAAACCATTCAGGTGGGAAGAAGAGTCAAGACACCCAGATTCCATGGAGGGACCGGTGGAGAGAAAAAAAGGTGTGGCTGGTGGATGAAGGAACCACGGAGAAGTAGGCCTCTGTTACCCCTTTTCCACCAAAAAAGAAATGGTTCGGAACTGGTGCTGGTTCGGAGTTGGTTCAACTTGCGAACCCGTTCTGAACCTGTTTGTATTTCCAATGACTAAAGCGGCCAGGGAATGACGTCATTACGTCACTGTGTACATCGCCATACGTCTTAGCTAGAAATGCTTGCAAGTACAACATTACTTTGGGATTATCTTTAACTCGTGTACCAAGAAGGCTTTAAAAACAATTGAAATATGTAAGTCTTTTAATCTTTTCATTTGATATGTAATCTTTTCTGATAAGTTGTGTACCCCTGTCTTGTGTCTTTTTTTCTTTCCATTTATTTGTTCTATATTGTGACTGTTTCTTCTTTTTTTCTGATAATGTTTTCAAAAAAAAAAAACTTTTAGAAATGCTTGCTCCAACTTCAAGCATAACAATTACAAAGGCGGACTTTGTCCTGGCTTTGCGATCCTTTTTTATGGTCAGAAAAGATGTTTAGTAAGCGTCTAAACTCGCCCCAGCCCCCGGCGTAAGCATGACATGGTAAAAGAACGGTTCTAGTAAAGTCTAGCAAAGAGTTGCAAAGTTGCAAAGTCTAGCAAAAACTCTAGCAAACTGTTGGTGCCACTTTAGAACCAGTTTTCCCGGCCGAGAACCGGTTCTTTGGCTGTCGAAACACAAAGAACCGGTTCCCGGGCAGGCACCTTCTCTGAACCGGCTCTCAAAATGCTTTGGTGGAAAAGGGGCTTGTGAGACCAGTGAATCCACTTCTCCTGACAATGCTGTATGGCTGAAGGTCCACAGTGTTGCCCTCTGCATTTTACACCAGGGCGGAGCCATGGGAACTGAAGACCAAAGTGGAGTTAGAGGGCTTGATACCAAGGTGCAGAGTGAGGGATAAAAGACCAAATCAATACCAAGCACAGGGGTCTAAAGGGAACCAGACGGTAAGAGGAGTGAGTTGGTGATGAAGGCTCAGAAGACAGAGCCAGTAAGAGTGAGGACAAAGAAGTTGTCGGAGGAATGGTGCCAGCCGGACCCAGTCGAAGCTAGAGGAGGGGGTTGAGCCAGAGAAGCCAATGAAGCCAGAAGAGGAGGCGGAGCCAGAAAACTGAATTGAGGCTGCAGAGGGGGTGGAACCAGAGAGCTGGGTAGGACAAGCGAAGACGAATGAGCCACAGAGCCGTGTAGTACCGGTGGAGATGAAGGAGCCAGGCAGGACCAGCGGAAATGAAGGAACCAGGGAGCCGGGCGGAAAAAAGTAAGAACAAAGGATTTAATGGAGGAGAAAGGCCTTGAGAACAAGTAGGAAACGGCGAGTCCAATATTCCAACTGGAATAGAACTGAGTCTCAAACATCAGCTTTTTATAGGGAGTATTTTTTTTTAATTATGGACAATTGAGTAAGCATGCTAATATGAAAATTAGATTAGTAGTTAACTCATTTATTGTTAATGTGCTAAATAATACAAATTATTACAATAACTACACAGGACAATGAACTGAACCACACACATGACTTAAAATACGCACATGATAATGAGAAACTAAACAAGACACAGTTGAACACATTCGGTAACAAAGAGAACAAACTAACTGAGCTTATACGTGACATAACCCCCTTCCCCCTCCCCCCACACCCCTGAGGGAGGGGGAGGTATAATCCATACTGGGGTGGGTAGGTGGGCCAAGATACCCAGGCGAAAAAGTCCATGCAGGGACCAGTGGAGAGAGAAACCAAGGATTGGCTTGTGGACGAAGGAACCACAGATAAGTAGATGGGGAAGACTCCTTGCAACACCAGTGAATTCACTTCTGCTGATGATTCTGGAGGGCTGAAGGTCCACAGCAGTTCCTTCCCCAGTTTTGACAAGGGCGAAACCATGGGAACTGAAGACCAAAGTGGAGTAAGGTGTGCTGGATACCAAGGGTCAAATGGAGGGATGAACAACCAAATTGGCAACGCAGGCACTGGGGTCCAGGGCAGAACCGAAGGGTCAGAGGACTGAGGTGGAAAAGAGGGCTCGGAAGGCAGAACTGGAGGCAGTGTGAGTGAGGACAAAGGAGAAGCCAAAGTGCCGGAGTAGCAAGTAGAGCCAAACGGCTGGAGAGATGAGGCATTGCCAGAGGCAGAGCTGGTGTCTCAGGAAAGATGAGGCAAACCGGGCAAATGAGCAGAGCCAGTGAAGGGTGTGGATCCACTACCAGTTAAAATGTTTATAATGGAATATAACTTATTCTTCTAACAATGATACTTTGATTGTAATACATAAACTTAATTGTATGAACATAAGTCATTGTTAGCTTCTTAGTAATATTTCGTAAATATTTTTTTTCTCTATATGTCCATATATCACAGCATCCACTGTCACTACAACCATTTCTTCAACTGACTCACAAACACCTACTCCTTCTACAAGTGAGTACTTTTTATGGACAACTGTGTAAACTATTAGCTGTATTTTATAATTTTTTATTACCAATGAAGTTGTATTATGATAATTGTGTCTAACAGTTTCTCCTACGAGATGTAATTCATGTAGATAGATAATTATGACATTTCAGTTGAAAAAAACTGTTAACACAGTTTACAGATGCTGTCATATTATCTTTTATTAAAAGTTTTTGCAAAACAGAATTTAATTTTATGCAGTGATGTCATTTTAAGTATGTCAACGAATATTACTCTCATAATGTTTCTATTCATACATCTTAAATATTTTAGCGCCCCCTACCACTGCAAGCAGTACTTCAACTGACTCAACACCACCAACTATATCATGTGAGTATTTTTATTTATGGACAGTTGAGTAAACAAGTTAATAGAAAAATGATTTAAGTAGTTCATTCATTTTAGTGTTAATGTGGTAAATGTTAATAATCATAACAATAACAAAACTACACTAGGAAGTGAACAATTCACAAGACTTAAAAAGCACCCAGAATGACACAGGATAATCAGAATCTAAACAAGACACAGGTGAACACAATGATTAACCAATGAAACAAACTAACTGAGCTTAGATGTAACATCATCTTCCCCACCCCTGAGGTGGTTGGAACGGAAGGTATAAACCATTCAGGTGGGAAGAAGAGTCAAGACACCCAGATTCCATGGAGGGACCGGTGGAGAGAAAAAAAGGTGTGGCTGGTGGATGAAGGAACCACGGAGAAGTAGGAGGAGGAGGCCTCTGTTACCCCTTTTCCACCAAAAAAGAAATGGTTCGGAACTGGTGCTGGTTCAAAGTTGGTTCGGAGTTGGTTCAACTTGCGAACCCGTTCTGAACCTGTTTGTATTTCCACTGACTAAAGCGGCCAGGGAATGACGTCATTACGTCACTGTGTACGTCGCCATATGTCTTAGCTAGAAACGCTTGAAAGTACAACATTACTTTGGGATTATCTTTAACTCGTGTACCAAGAAGGCTTTAAAAACAATTGAAATATGTAAGTCTTTTAATCTTTTCATTTGATATGTAATCTTTTCTGATAAGTTGTGTACCCCTGTCTTGTGTCTTTTTTTCTTTCCATTTATTTGTTCTATATTGTGACTGTTTTTTTTTTTCTGATAATGTTTTCAAAAAAAAAAAACTTTTAGAAATGCTTGCTCCAACTTCAAGCATAACAATTACAAAGGCGGACTTTGTCCTGGCTTTGCGATCCTTTTTTATGGTCAGAAAAGATGTTTAGTAAGCGTCTAAACTCGCCCCAGCCCCCGGCGTAAGCATGACGTGGTAAAAGAACGGTTCTAGTAAAGTCTAGCAAAGAGTTGCAAAGTTGCAAAGTCTAGCAAAAACTCTAGCAAACTGTTGGTGCCACTTTAGAACCAGTTTTCCCGGCCGAGAACCGGTTCTTTGGCTGTCGAAACACAAAGAACCGGTTCGCGGGCAGGCACCTTCTCCGAACCGGCTCTCAAAATGCTTTGGTGGAAAAGGGGCTTGTGAGACCAGTGAATCCACTTCTCCTGACAATGCTGTATGGCTGAAGGTCCACAGTGTTGCCCTCTGCATTTTACACCAGGGCGGAGCCATGGGAACTGAAGACCAAAGTGGAGTTAGAGGGCTTGATACCAAGGTGCAGAGTGAGGGATAAAAGACCAAATCAATACCAAGCACAGGGGTCTAAAGGGAACCAGACGGTAAGAGGAGTGAGTTGGTGATGAAGGCTCAGAAGACAGAGCCAGTAAGAGTGAGGACAAAGAAGTTGTCGGAGGAATGGTGCCAGCCGGAGCCAGCCGAAGCTAGAGGAGGGGGTTGAGCCAGAGAAGCCAATGAAGCCAGAAGAGGAGGCGGAGCCAGAAAACTGAATTGAGGCTGCAGAGGGGGTGGAACCAGAGAGCTGGGTAGGACAAGCGAAGACGAATGAGCCACAGAGCCGTGTAGTACCGGTGGAGATGAAGGAGCCAGGCAGGACCAGCGGAAATGAAGGAACCAGGGAGCCGGGCGGAAAAAAGTAAGGACAAAGGATTTAATGGAGGAGAAAGGCCTTGAGAACAAGTAGGAAACGGTGAGTCCAATATTCCAACTGGAATAGAACTGAGTCTCAAACATCAGCTTTTTATAGGGAGTATTTTTTTTTAATTATGGACAATTGAGTAAGCATGCTAATATGAAAATTAGATTAGTAGTTAACTCATTTATTGTTAATGTGCTAAATAATACAAATTATTACAATAACTACACAGGACAATGAACTGAACCACACACATGACTTAAAATACGCACATGATAATGAGAAACTAAACAAGACACAGTTGAACACATTCGGTAACAAAGAGAACAAACTAACTGAGCTTATACGTGACATAACCCCCTTCCCCCTCCCCCCACACCCCTGAGGGAGGGGGAGGTATAATCCATACTGGGGTGGGTAGGTGGGCCAAGATACCCAGGCGAAAAAGTCCATGCAGGGACCAGTGGAGAGAGAAACTAAGGATTGGCTTGTGGACGAAGGAACCACAGACAAGTAGATGGGGAAGACTCCTTGCAACACCAGTGAATCCACTTCTGCTGATGATTCTGGAGGGCTGAAGGTCCACGGCGGTTCCTTCCCCAGTTTTGACCAGGGCGGAGCCATGGGAACTGAAGACCAAAGTGGAGTAAGGTGTGCTGGATACCAAGGGTCAAATGGAGGGATGAAGAACCAAATTGGCAACGCAGGCACTGGGGTCCAGGGCAGAACCGAAGGGTCAGAGGACTGAGGTGGAAAAGAGGGCTCGGAAGACAGAACTGGAGGCAGTGTGAGTGAGGACAAAGGAGAAGCCAAAGGGCCGGAGTAGCAAGTAGAGTCAAATGGCTGGAGGGATGAGGCATTGCCAGAGGCAGAGCTGGTGTCTCAGGAAAGATGAGGCAAACCGTGCAAATGAGCAGAGCCAGTGAAGGGTGTGGATCTACTACCAGTTAAAATGTTTATAATGGAATATAACTTATTCTTCTAACAATGATACTTTGATTGTAATACATAAACTTAATTGTATGAACATAAGTCATTGTTAGCTTCTTAGTAATATTTCGTAAATATTTTTTTTCTCTATATGTCCATATATCACAGCATCCACTGTCACTACAACCATTTCTTCAACTGACTCACAAACACCTACTCCTTCTACAAGTGAGTACTTTTTATGGACAACTGTGTAAACTATTAGCTGTATTTTATATTTTTTTATTACCAATGAAGTTGTATTATGATAATTGTGTCTAACAGTTTCTCCTACGAGATGTAATTCATGTAGATAGATAATTATGACATTTCAGTTGAAAAAAACTGTTAACACAGTTTACAGATTCTGTCATATTATCTTTTATTAAAAGTTTTTGCAAAACAGAATTTAATTGTATGCAGTGATGTCATTTTAAGTATGTCAACGAATATTACTCTCATAATGTTTCTATTCATACATCTTAAATATTTTAGCGCCCCCTACCACTGCAAGCAGTACTTCAACTGACTCAAAACCACCAACTATATCATGTGAGTATTTTTATTTATGGACAGTTGAGTAAACAAGTTAATAGAAAAATGATTTCAGTAGTTCATTCATTTTAGTGTTAATGTGGTAAATGTTAATAATCATAACAATAACAAAACTAGACTAGGAAGTGAACATTTCACAAGACTTAAAAAGCACACAGAATGACACAGGATAATCAGAATCTAAACAAGACACAGGTGAACACAATGATTAACCAATGAAACAAACTAACTGAGCTTAAATGTAACATCATCTTCCCCACCCCTGAGGTGGTTGGAACGGAAGGTATAAACCATTCAGGTGGGAAGAAGAGTCAAGACACCCAGATTCCATGGAGGGACCGGTGGAGAGAAAAAAAGGTGTGGCTGGTGGATGAAGGAACCACGGAGAAGTAGGAGGAGGAGGCCTCTGTTACCCCTTTTCCACCAAAAAAGAAATGGTTCGGAACTGGTGCTGGTTCAAAGTTGGTTCGGAGTTGGTTCAACTTGCGAACCCGTTCTGAACCTGTTTGTATTTCCACTGACTAAAGCGGCCAGGGAATGACGTCATTACGTCACTGTGTACGTCGCCATATGTCTTAGCTAGAAACGCTTGCAAGTACAACATTACTTTGGGATTATCTTTAACTCGTGTACCAAGAAGGCTTTAAAAACAATTGAAATATGTAAGTCTTTTAATCTTTTCATTTGATATGTAATCTTTTCTGATAAGTTGTGTACCCCTGTCTTGTGTCTTTTTTTCTTTCCATTTATTTGTTCTATATTGTGACTGTTTCTTCTTTTTTTCTGATAATGTTTTCAAAAAAAAAAACTTTTTGAAATGCTTGCTCCAACTTCAAGCATAACAATTACAAAGGCGGACTTTGTCCTGGCTTTGCGATCCTTTTTTATGGTCAGAAAAGATGTTTAGTAAGCGTCTAAACTCGCCCCAGCCCCCGGCGTAAGCATGACGTGGTAAAAGAACGGTTCTAGTAAAGTCTAGCAAAGAGTTGCAAAGTTGCAAAGTCTAGCAAAAACTCTAGCAAACTGTTGGTGCCACTTTAGAACCAGTTTTCCCGGCCGAGAACCGGTTCTTTGGCTGTCGAAACACAAAGAACCGGTTCGCGGGCAGGCACCTTCTCCGAACCGGCTCTCAAAATGCTTTGGTGGAAAAGGGGCTTGTGAGACCAGTGAATCCACTTCTCCTGACAATGCTGTATGGCTGAAGGTCCACAGTGTTGCCCTCTGCATTTTACACCAGGGAGGAGCCATGGGAACTGTAGACCAAAGTGGAGTTAGGGGGCTTGATACCAAGGTGCAGATGGAGGGATAAAAGACCAAATCAATACCAAGCACAGGGGTCTAAAGGGAACCAGACAATAAGAGGAGTGAGGTGGCGATGAAGGCTCAGAAGACAGAGCCAGTAAGAGTGAGGACAAAGGAGTTGTCGGAGGGATGGAGCCAGCCGGACCCAGCCGAAGCTCGAGGAGAGGGTTGAGCCAGAGAAGCCAATGAAGCCAGAAGAGGAGGCAGAGCCAGAAAACTGAATTGAGGCTGCAGAGGGGGTGGAACCAGAGAGCTGGGTAGGACAAGCGAAGACGAACGAGCCACAGAGCCATGTAGTACCGGTGGAGACGAAGGAGCTAGGCAGGACCAGTAGAAATGAAGGAACATGGGAGCCGGGCGGAACAAGTAAGGACAAAGGAATTAATGGAGGAGGAAGGGCTTAAGAAGAATTGGAAACGGCGAGTCCAATATTCCAACTGGAATAGAACTGAGTCTCAAACATCAGCTTTTTATAGGGAGTAATTTTTCTAATTATGGACAATTTAGTAAGCATGTTATTATGAAAATTAGATTAGTAGTAAACTCATTTTAGTGTTAATGTGCTAAATAATACAAATTATTACAATAACTGCAATAACTACACAGGACAATGAACTGAACCAAACATATGACTTAAAATACGCACAAGATAATGAGAAACTAAACAAGACACAGTTGAACACATTCGGTAACCAAGAGAACAAACTAACTGAGCTTAGACGTGACATAACCCCCTTCCCCCACACCCCTGAGGGAGGGGGAGGTATAATCCTTACTGGGGTGGCCAGGTGGGCCAAGATACCCAGGCAAAAAAGTCCATGCAGGGACCAGTGTAGAGAGAAACCAAGGAGTGTCTTGTGGACGAAAGAACCACGGACAAGTAGATGGGGAAGACTCCTTGCGACACCAGTGAATCCACTTCTGCTGATGATTCTGGTGGGCTGAAGGTCCACGGCGGTTCCCTCCCCAGTTTTGACCTGGGCGGAGCCGTGGGAACTGAAGACCAAAGTGGAGTAAGGTGTGCTGGATACCAAGGGTCAGATGGAGGGATGAAGAACCAAATTGGCACCGCAGGCACTGGGGTCCAAGGCGGAACCGAAGAGTCAGAGGACTGAGGTGGAGATGAGGGCTCGGAAGACAGAGCTGGAGGCAGTTGGAGTGAGGACAAAGGAGAAGCCAAAGGGGCGGAGTAGCAAGTAGAGCCAAATGGCTGGAGGGATGAGGCATTGCCAGAGGCAGAGCTGGTGTCTCAGGAAAGATGAGGCAAACCAGGCAAATGAGCAGAGCCAGTGAAGGGTGTGGATCCACTACCAGTTAAAATGTTCATAATTGAATATAAGTTATTCTTCTAACAACGATACTTTGATTGTAATACATAAAATAATTATATGAACATATGCCATTGTTGGCTTCTAAGTAATATTTCGTAATTTTTTTTCTCTATATGTCCATATATCACAGCATCCACTGTCACTACAACCATTTTATCAACTGCTTCTACAAGTGAGACACCTACACTTACTCCTTCTACAAGTGAGTACTTTTCATGGACAACTGTGTAAACTATTAGCTGTATTTTATAATTTTTTATTACCAACGAAGTTGTATTATGATAATTGTGTCTAACAGTTTCTCCTAAAAGATGTAATTCATATAGACAGACAATTATGACTTTTCAGTTGAAAAAACGTCTCAGGTTACGACTGTAACGATACAATACGTCGAATGACGCAATGGGGGAACGCCTCAGGCGTGACAGGTGTCTGAAATCAAATATCAACTCACAGTAATCAGGTTGACCAGCGACAGCCCTTGCATCATCAGCTTGAATGATGAGCGCGTCAATCTGGATGTATAAGAAGGGCGCCTTGAAACCGTGACAACATCCTATCGTCTGAAGGGACTGTTGCAGGCAGGCCCCGAGGCATGGCAACGAGACGTATTGTCTCGTTCCCTTTTCTCAGGGAACATAGGTTACAGTCGTAACCTGAGACGTTCCCTTTCGAAGGGAACTCAACAATACGTCGAATGACGCAATGGGGAACGAAATACCCACTCCGCCATGCTGAGGGGAGTGCATGCCGAAAAGGCAGTGACAACTGTCAGAACCAGTAATTCCAAGGAACACTGAAACCACTCACCCTATGTTACATCGGGCTGTCAGTGACAACACTCCCTACCGGTCATAGCACAAGCTAATGAATCAAGAAAAACCAGAACGTAATAACGTGGGTAAATCTGGGCCAGCTCAAAGGCTTTAGGACCACAACTTCAAAATAGAAGGGGTCCCTTCTAGGGAGTGTGGCTAGAGGGGCCAAAGGGACCTCCAGCCAGTCACTATTGAGGAGAACACTCCTCCTGAAATGGCCCCAGGCTGGCCTGGTGATCTGTAATAAGACACACAGTCTGGCCATAGCCTGTCCGTCCAAGACTGAGCCTCTGGAAATTGCCTAGGAAAGGCATCCAAAAACTGAAGGCCCGCGAAGCTGGCAGAAACCATCGAGTTTCGGATCACAGAGACGGGGTCCTCCGGAGAGTTTGACTCAACCTCAAAACAACGGGAATCGTACACTCAATCCACGAGTTTCCACCCAGTGCTCAGTAAGAGAGGGATCAAAATCAGGAAGGTCAATGAGACCTAAGACCTGATGTGGGGAGCTCTGAAACATGAGGGCTCATGTCAGGAAGGCCGTACATTGTGCGGCCTGAAACCCAACGACCACAGCATGTGGAAGCTCATCCTTCAGGAAAGCCAGAGGCTAGAAACCTGACAGACCCACAATGTGGGGCTACCTCGAAAAAGGTCTAATGAGACCTAAAACCACCAGTTGTGGGAGATAGCTTGAACAAGGGAAGTGCCTGTCGTAATGTATTGCGACAAAGACACATCTAGAGTGGGACCCAAAGTGAAGAACCGGAGTCTGAACCACATAAGAAGGGACCGAAGCATACCGTGCGTGACCCTCACCATAAGAAATGGATTTTAAAAAGTGCACAAGACATCTCGTCAGGTGACTTACCACAATAATAGGTGAAGTATGGGTTTGTGTACTTCACTCTGAATTCAGGAAGGCCTGTTGAGGCCTGTAACCTGGCGACCACATCAGGTGGGAGCTCGTACTCAGGAAGGTCAGTGAGACCCAGCCTGGTGTACCTGAAAAACCACACCAAGTGGGAGCTACTTCCAAAAGTTAGCTCTTAAGAACTCTTAAAGTGGGACCCGAGGAAAGACCAGGGTCTGAACCACATAACAAGGGACCGAAGCATACCACGCGTGACCCTCACCATAAGAAATGGATTTTAAGAAGTGCACAAGACATCTCGTCGGGTGACTTACCACAATAATAGGTGAAGTATGGGTTTTTGTACTTCATTCTGAATTCAGGAAGGCCTGGTGAGGCCTGTAACCTGGCGACCACAGTATGTGGGAGTTCGTAACCTGGCTACCACAGTATGTGGGAGCTCATAACCATGAATGCCTAGTGAGGCCTAAAACCTGGCGACCACAAAATGTGGGAGCTCATACCCAGGGAGGCCTGGTAAGGCCTATGACCTAGCGACCAAATCGGGTGCGAGCTCGTAATCCGGAAGGTCAGTAAGACCTAGCCTGGTGACCACAACCTGTGGGAGCTTTCAGGAAGACCTGATAAGGCCTGTACATGTAAACACCACACCAAGTGGGAGCTACTTCCAGAAGTTAGCTCTTAAGAACTCTTAAAGTGGGACCCGAGAAAAGACCGGGGTCTGAGCCACATAAGAAGGGACCGAAGCATACCGCGCATGACCCTCACCATAAGAAATGGATTTTAAAAAGGTGCACAAGACATATTGTTGTGTGACTTACCACAATAACAGGTGAAGTATGGGTTTGTGTACTTCACTCTGAATTCAGGAAGGCCTGGTGATGCCTGTAACCCAGCAACCACAATATGTGGGAGCTCATAACCAGGAAGGCCTGTTGAGGCCTGTAACCTGGCGACCACAGTGTGTGGGAGCTCATGACCAGGAAGGCCTGGTAAGGCCCGTAACCTGGCGACCACATCGGGTGGGAGCTCGTACTCAGGAAGGTCAGTGAGACCCAGCCTGGTGACCACAACCTGTGGGAGCTTACTCCACCAAGTGGAAGCTACTTCTTCCAGAAGTTAGCCAGAGAAGGGCATCCCTGTAGCCTACTTAAGTGACAGGACCTCTTAAAGTGGGACCCAAGGGAAGACCGGGGTCTGAGCCACATAAGAAGGGACCGAAGCATACCGCGCGTGACCCTTACCATAAGAAAAGGATTTTAGAAAGCACACAAGACATCCCGTCATGTGATTTACCACAATAATAGGTGAAGTATGGGTTCGTGTACTACACTCTGAATTCAGGAAGGCCGAACTTGAGGCCTGTAACCTGGCAGCCACAACATGTGGGAACCCATAATCAGGAAGGCCTGACAAGGCCTAACACCCAATAGTCCCAATGCGTGGGGAGCTCACATTCAGGAAGGCCGCTGAGGCCTGCAGCCTGACATGTGAAGACTCACAACTACACCTTAGCGACCACGGTAAGTGGGGGTTTCACATTCAGGAAGGCCTGGTAAAGCTTGCAACCTGACATGTGACAACTCACAACCAGGAAGGCCAATGAAGCCTGAAGCCTGGTGACCACAGAGTGGGAGCAAAAGTGCTCAGGAAAGGTGGTGAGGCTGTAGTCTGGCACAGTATGTGGGAGCTCATATCAGGAAGGCCTGGTGAAGCCTGTAACCCAGCGACCACAGCATATGGGAGCTCATAACCAGGAAGGCCTGGTGAGGACTGTAACCTGGCGACCACAATAAGTGGGAGCTCATAACCAGGAAGGCCTGGTGAGGCCTGTAACCCGGCAACCACAGTATGTGGGAGCTCCCACAGATGTTTCTCCGTGACCACCATAGCACCGACGTAACAGCAGATTGCTTGGTGGCCCGGAGTCCCGCAGCAGATCGGTCTGGTAGGCCTGAGGACCACAAGGGTGTGCAGAACCGCACCTGCCTGACCTGCTGCCGTGTACTCTCTGTCATTCAAGCATGAAGATGTCTTGAGCAGCTTGGATGACAGGTTCAGAGCTCTTAGTGAAGAGGACCAACCAGAGGCGAGATAGTTATCCAACGTCTCGTCCACTGGCGTCATCGACACATATCCGTGCTCCACGGCTCCCTCCACAGCAGCGAAACTAGCCCGCTGAAGCAGATAGAGACGTGAGGAGAACGGATTCTTCCATACCCTCTCGATCCCAGAGTGGAGATCGGAAAGGAATGGAAGGCTCATCCGGGCTGGTGGCTTATGGGTGGCAAGGAACCAGCCATCCAAAATACCATGAGCGGGCTCCTCCCAGACGCGCCTCCACTGCAACTGCAATCTGTCTGTGGCGCGCCCCATAATGTCAACCAGCTCAGCGTACACTGGACAGGAGGGCTGAAATGGTTTGGTCTCAACCAAACTGACATCCTTTCCTATATATATATATATGTATATATACAGTATATATTACAGCCAACTCCTGCCCTGCCCGAAGAGAACAGTTACAGATTCACCAAAGAGAGAGACCCCTCATTTTCTCTCTTCTTACATGTTCAACATTAATCTGTAACTCACCCTCGTCAGCTGGTAGATCATCCGCGAGGTTAGCGCCCCTCTCCCGATAATCTGCCAGCTCCATCTGAAAGCTCCACGAGCTCAACCGCCACTGAGCCTCAGCCCGAGCGGGAACGCGGGGTTCAGATGCCGCACCCACTTCCCTCGAGAAGTGGGTCAGACGAGAGCAGAGAGTTCTGAAAGGAAAACTCTCAGTTCGCGCAAAAAAACTCCCTCGAGAGCTTCCCGCGCATGCTCTTCTCTCAGACAGAACACGCACAGATCGTGTGAATCCTCCGGTGTCAAATATCTGGACACAAATCGGCACACTCGCGCAAAGTGTTTCTCCACGTCTCTGCCCGCTTA
Source organism: Pimephales promelas (assembly GCF_016745375.1). The sequence goes on from NW_024122001.1 coordinate 476,221, forward strand.
ATCGTTGATACTATCACACAGACAAACAGTCCCTGAAGACGAAAAGATGTTGTCACGGTTTCAAGGCGCCCTTCTTATACATCCAGATTGATGCGCTCATCATTCAAGCTGATGATGCACGGGCTGTCGCCGGTCAACCTGATTACTGTGAGTTGATATTTGATTTCAGACACCTGTCACGCCTGAGGCGTTCCCCCATTGTGTCATTCGACGTATTGTTGAGTTCCCTTCGAAAGGGAACTCTGTTAACACAGTTTACAGATGCTGTCACATTATCTTTTATTAAAAGTTTTTGCAAAACAGAATTTAATTTTATGCAGTGATGTCATTTTAAGTATGTCAACGAATATTACTTGCATAATGTTTCTATTCATACATCTAAATATTTTAGCACCCCCTGCCACTACAAGCAGTACTTCAACTGACTCAACACCACCAACTATATCATGTGAGTATTTTTATTTATGGACAGTTGAGTAAACAAGTTAATAGAAAAATGATTTCAGTAGTTCGTTCATTTTAGTGTCAATGTGGTAATTGTTAATAATCATTACAATAACAAAACTAGACTAGGAAGTGAACAATTCACAAGACTTATAAAGCACCCAGAATGACACAGGATAGTCAGAATCTAAACAAGACACAGGTGAACACAATGATTAACCAAGGAAACAAACTAACTGAGCTTAGATGTAACATCATCCTGCCCACCCCTGAGGAGGTTGGAACGGAAGGTATAATCCATTCAGGTGGGAAGAAGGTTCAAGACACCTAGAGTCCATGGAGGGACCGGTGGAAAGAGAAAAAAAAGGTGTTGCCGGTGGATGAAGGAACCACGGAGCAGTAGGAGGAGGAGGCCTCTGTTACCCCTTTTCCACCAAAAAAGAATTGGTTAGGAACTGGTGCTGGTTCAAAGTTGGTTCGGAGTTGGTTCAACTTGCGAACCCGTTCAGAACCTGTTTGTATTTCCACTGACTAAAGCGCCCAGGAAACTATGTCGTTACGTCACTGTGTACGTCGTCATACGTCTTAGCTAGAAATGCTTGCAAGTACAACATTACTTTGGGATTATCCCTAACTCGTGTACCAAGAAGGCTTTAAAAACAATTGAAATATGTAAGTCTTTTAATCTTTTCATTTGATATGTAATCTTTTCTGATAAGTTGTGTACCCCTGTCTTGTGTCTTTTTTTCTTTCCATTTATTTGTTCTATATTGTGACAGTTTCTTCTTTGCTTATGTTTTCAAAAAAAAAAAAAACGCTTAGAAATGCTTGCACCAACTTCAAGCATAACAATTACAAAGGTGGACTTTGTCCTGGCTTTGCGATCCTTTATTATGGTCAGAAAAGATGTTTAGAATGCATCTAAACTCGCCCCAGCCCTTGACGTAAGCATGACGTGGTAAAAGATTGGTTCTAGTCCAGCAAAGAGTTGGTGCCACTTTGGAACCAGTTTTCCTGGCAGAGAACCGGTTCTTTGGCTGTCGAAACACAAAGAACTGGTTCGCGGGCAGGCACCGGCTCCGAACCGGCTCTCAAAATGTTTCGGTGGAAAAGGGGCTTGTGAGACCAGTGAATCCACTTCTGCTGACAATGCTGTATGGCTGAAGGTCCACAGTGTTGCCCTCTGCATTTTACACCAGGGAGGAGCCATGGGAACTGAAGACCAAAGTGGAAATAGGGGGCTTGATACCAAGGTGCAGATGGAGGGATAAAAGACCAAATCAATACCAAGCACAGGGGTCTAAATGGAACCAGACGGTAAGAGGAGTGAGGTGGCGTTGAAGGCTCAGAAGACAGAGCCAGTAAGAGTGAGGACAAAGGAGTTGTTGGAGGGATGGAGCCAGCCGGACCCAGCCGAAGCTCGAGGAGGGGGTTGAGCCAGAGAAGCCAATGAAGCCAGAAGAGGAGGCGAAGCCAGAAAACTGAATTGAGGCTGCAGAGGGGGTGGAACCAGAGAGCTGGGTAGGACAAACGAAGACGAACGAGCCACAGAGCCGTGTAGTACCGGTGGAGATAAAGGAGCTAGGCAGTACCAGCAGAAATGAAGGAACCAGGGAGCCGGGCGGAACAAGTAAGGACAAAGGAATTAATGGAGGAGGAAGGGCTTGAGAACAATAGGAAACGTCGAATCCAATATTCCAACTGGAATAGAACTGAGTCTCAAACATCAGCTTTTTATAGGGAGTAATTTTTCTAATCATGGACAATTGAGTAAGCATGTTATTATGAAAATTAGATTAGTAGTTAACTCATTTTAGTGTTAACCCCCTGAGCCCGACGGCGTCGTCGACGATGCCACACGTCACCTCCGATAAATGTTTACATAACTCGATGACAGATTTATCGATTTTCTTACCGTTTTTTCCAGCAGAAAGCTAACGAGCTAGCCATCACGGGGGTATCTTTCGGGTCTTTCTAGCCTTTACAGAAGGTTTTCTATCCAGCCTGGAACTTGTGCTTCCTTTCAGAGGTTTTCAGCAATAAATACAAACGCTTTATGTCAAACTTTGATAATCTTGAAGCCCATAATTCATAAATATTCGGTCATTTTTGCCGCTAGCTCAATGCTAGCGGACATCCTGGATATCACGTGATGTTTTCACGTGATGGTTTTTGACCAATTACAGGCTGATCCGTTGTAAACATTGGTGTGCGTCATTACGCATGAACCAAGCGCTGATATAGTGTAGAGAGATAGAGAGACTCACGGAGACGCGCGATTCACAGAGAAACACAGCGAAATGGACGTAAATAAAGCGCTGGTCTATTTGGTGCATTGCAGGATGAAGGATTTTCAGGAGAACAGAGCTTTTTGACAGATGAGAAACTAGATTACCAGGATAGACCCAGCTGAAGTGCCATTTATTTATTTACTGTAAAAAAGTATTATAGTGGTATAAATGTATTATAAAGAATAAAAAGAACATAATAAATAAAAGAATAAATAAAATAGAAATGCAAAACCTGTGATGTGGCCTCTGTGTGATTGCTGATAGGAACTGTTTTGAGGCTTGGCACCAGTGAATTTCATGAGGCCCCAAACGCCTGGACTTCTTTTGGAAAAATGCCAATAGTTTTTGTTCTGTACAAGTTATAATGTTTATTCCTGTGCTCCAGGACTCCAAAGACATGAACAAACTATTTTCCAGAGGAAAATTGCTTAGCTTTTATTTATTTGTGTGTGATTTCAATAAATAATTGAGTGATTCCATTTCCGATTTATTTTTCCATTTGTCTTTATGGTCCCATAACTTATTTTACATTCAGGTGACATCAATGTAACACAAATATGCTGAAAGTTCAATTTGTCCTGAAAAAAAAGAGGTGTGTCAATTGTCTGTGCACCAAAGGGTTGATATTTTACAAGCTTTTTTAGTAAATGACACCAGACGGAAAATTTTTTGTAAAAATACCCTTAGGTCTCAGAGGGTTAATGTGCTAAATAATACAAATTATTACAATAACTACAATAACTACACACGACAATGAACTGAACCAAACACATGACTTAAAATACGCACATGATAATGAGAAACTAAACAAGACACAGTTGAACACATTCGGTAACGAAGAAAACAAACTAAGTGAGCTTAGATGTGACATAACCCCCTTCCCCCTCCCCCCACACCCCTGAGGGAGGGGGAGGTATAATCCATACTGGGGTGGCCAGGTGGGCCAAGATACCCAGGCAAAAAAGTCCATGCAGGGACCAGTGGAGAGAGAAACCAAGGAGTGGCTTGTGGACGAAGGAACCACAGACAAGTAGATGGGGAAGACTCCTTGCGACACCAGTGTATCCACTTCTGCTGATGATTCTGGAGGGCTGAAGGTCCACGGCGGTTCCCTCCCCAGTTTTGACCTGGGCAGAACTGTGGGAACTGAAGACCAAAGTAGAGTAAGGTGTGCTGGATACCAAGGGTCAAATAGAGGGATGAAGAACCAAATTGGCACCGCAGGCACTGGGGTCCAAGGCGGAACCGAAGAGTCAGGGGCCTGAGGTGGAGATGAGGGCTCGCAAGACAGAGCTGGAGGCAGTTGGAGTGAGGACAAAGGAGAAGCCAAAGGGGCGGAGTAGCAAGTAGAGCCAAATGGCTGGAGGGATGAGGCATTGCCAGAGGCAGAGCTTGTGTCTCAGGAAAAATGAGGCATACCAGGTAAATGAGCAGAGCCAGTGAAGGGTGTGGATCCACTACCAGTTGAAATGTTTATAATTGAATATAAGTTATTCTTCTAACAATGATACTTTGATTGTAATACATAAAATGAATTGTATGAACATATGTCGTTGATAACTTCTAAGTAATATTTCGCGATTTTTTTTTTCTATATGTCCATATATCACAGCATCCACTGTCACTACAACCATTTCATCAACTTCTTCTACAAGTGAGACACCTACACCTACTCCTTCTACAAGTGAGTACTTTTCATGGACAAATGTGTAAACTATTAGCTGTATTTTATAATTTTTTATTACCAATGAAGTTGTATTATGATAATTGTGTCTAACAGTTTCTCCTAAAAGATGTAATTCATATAGACAATTATGACATTTCAGTTGAAAAAACTGTGTTAACACAGTTTACAGATGCTGTCATATTATCTTTTATTAAAAGTTTTTGCAAAACAGAATTTAATTTTGCAGTGATATCATTTTAAGTATGTCAACGAATATTACTTGCATAATGTTTCTATTCATACATCTAAATATTTTAGCACCCCCTGCCACTACAAGAAGTACTTCAACTGACTCAACACCACCAACTATATCATGTGAGTATTTTTATTTATAGACAGTTGAGTAAACAAGTTAATAGAAAAATTATTTCAGTAGTTCATTCATTTTAGTGTTAATGTGGTAAATGTTAATAATCATAACAATAACAAAACTAGACTAGGAAGTGAACAATTCACAAGACTTAAAAAGCACCCAGAATGACACAGGATAATCAGAATCTAAACAAGACACAGGTGAACACAATGATTAACCAAGGAAACAAACTAACTGAGCTTAGATGCAACATCATCCTGCCCACCCCTGAGGAGGTTGGAACGGAAGGTATAATCCATTCAGGTGGGAAGAAGGTTCAAGACACCTAGAGTCCATGGAGGGACCGATGGAAAGAGAAAAAAAAGGTGTGGCTGGTGGACGAAGGAACCACAGAACAGTAGGAGGAGGAGGCCTCTGTTACCCCTTTTCCACCAAAAAAGAACTGGTTCCGAACTGGTGCTGGTTCAAAGTTGGTTCGGAGTTGGTTCAACTTGCGAACACGTTCAGAACCTGTTTGTATTTCCACTGACTAAAGCGTCAAGGGAACGACGTCGTTACGTCACTGTGTACATCGCCATACGTCTTAGCTAGAAACGCTTGCAAGTACAACATTACTTTGGGATTATCCCTAACTCGTGTACCAAGAAGGCTTTAAAAACAATTGAAATATGTAAGTATTTTAATCTTTTCATTTGATATGTAATCTTTTCTGATAAGTTGTGTACCCCTGTCTTGTGTCTTTTTTTCTTTCCATTTATTCGTTCTATATTGTGAATGTTTCTTCTTTGCTTATAATGTTTTCAAAAAAAAAAACGCTTAGAAATGCTTGCACCAACTTCAAGCATAACAATTACAAAGGCGGACTTTGTCCTGGCTTTGCGATCCTTTATTATGGTCAGAAAAGATGTTTAGAATGCATCTAAACTCGCCCCAGCCCCCGACGTAAGCATGACGTGGTAAAAGAACGGTTCTAGTCCAGCAAAGAGTTGGTGCCACTTTGGAACCAGTTTTCCCGGCTGAGAACCGATTCTTTGGCTGTCGAAACACAAAGAATTGGTTCGCGGGCAGGCACCGGCTCCGAACCGGCTCTAAAAATGCTTTGATGGAAAAGGGGCTTGTGAGACCAGTGAATCCACTTCTCCTGACAATGCTGTATGGCTGAAGGTCCTTAGTGTTGCCCTCTGCATTTTACACCAGGGCGGAGCCATGGGAACTGAAGACCAAAGTGGAGTTAGGGGGCTTGATACCAATGTGCAGATGGAGGGATAAAAGACCAAATCAATACCAAGCACAGGGGTCTAAAGGGAAAAAGACGGTAAGAGGAGTGAGGTGGCGATGAAGGCTCAGAAGACAGAGCCAGTAAGAGTGAGGACAAAGGAGTTGTGGGAGGGATGGAGCAAGCCGGACCCAGCCGAAGCTCGAGGAGGGGGTTGAGCCAGAGAAGCCAATGAAGCCAGAAGAGGAGGCGAAGCCAGAAAACTGAATTAAGGCTGCAGAGGGGGTGGAACCAGAGAGCTGGGTAGGACAAACGAAGACGAACGAGCCACAGAGCCGTGTAGTACCGGTGGAGATAAAGGAGCTAGGCAGGACCAGCAGAAATGAAGGAACCAGGGAGCCGGGCGGAACAAGTAAGGACAAAGGAATTAATGGAGGAGGAAGGGCTTGAGAACAATAGGAAACGTCGAATCCAATATTCCAACTGGAATAGAACTGAGTCTCAAACATCAGCTTTTTATAGGGAGTAATTTTTCTAATCATGGACAATTGAGTAAGCATGTTATTATGAAAATTAGATTAGTAGTTAACTCATTTTAGTGTTAATGTGCTAAATAATACAAATTATTACAATAACTACAATAACTACACAGGACAATGAACTGAACCAAACACATGACTTAAAATACGCACATGATAATGAGAAACTAAACAAGACACAGTTGAACACATTCGGTAACCAAGAGAGCAAACTAAGTGAGCTTAGACGTGACATAACCCCCTTCCCCCTCCCCCCACACCCCTGAGGGAGGGGGAGGTATAATCCATAATGGGGTGGCCAGGTGGGCCAAGATACCCAGGCAAAAAAGTCCATGCAGGGACCAGTGGAGAGAGAAACCAAGGAGTGGCTTGTGGACAAAGGAACCACATACAAGTAGATGGGGAAGACTCCTTGCGACATCAGTGAATTCACTTCTGCTGATGATTCTGGAGGGCTGAAGGTCCACGGCAGTTCCCTCTCCAGTTTTGACCTGGGCGGAGCCGTGGGAACTGAAGACCAAAGTGGAGTAAGGTGTGCTGGATACCAAGGGTCAAATGGAGGGATGAAGAACCAAATTGGCACCGCAGGCACTGGGGTCCAAGGCAGAACCGAAGAGTCAGAGGACTGCGGTGGAGATGAGGGCTCGGAAGACAGAGCTGGAGGCAGTTGGAGAGAGGACAAAGGAGAAGCCAAAGGGGCGGAGTAGCAAGTAGAGCCAAATGGCTGGAGGGATGAGGCATTGCCAGAGGCAGAGCTGGTGTCTCAGGAAAGATGAGGCAAACCGTGCAAATGAGCAGAGCCAGTGAAGGTTGTGGATCCACTACCAGTTAAAATGTTTATAATTGAATATAAGTTATTCTTCTAACAATGATACTTTGATTGTAATACATAAAATTAATTGTATGAACATATGTCATTGTTAGCTTCTAAGTAATATTTCGTAATTTTTTTTTCTCAATATGTCCATATATCACAGCATCCACTGTCACTACAACCATTTCATCAACTGCTTCTACAAGTGAGACACCTACACCTACTCCTTCTACAAGTGAGTACTTTTCATGGACAACTGTGTAAACTATTAGCTGTATTTTATAATTTTTTATTACCAATGAAGTTGTATTATGATAATTGTGTCTAACAGTTTCTCCTACAAGATGTAATTCATATAGATAGACAATTATGACATTTCAGTTGAAAAAACTGTGTTAACACAGTTTACAGATGCTGTCATATTATCTTTTATTAAAAGTTTTTGCAAAACAGAATTTGCAGTGATGTCATTTTAAGTATGTCAACGAATATTACTTGCATAATGTTTCTATTCATACATCTAAATATTTTAGCACCCCCTGCCACTACAAGAAGTACTTCAACTGACTCAACACCACCAACTATATCATGTGAGTATTTTTATTTATAGACAGTTGAGTAAACAAGTTAATAGAAAAATTATTTCAGTAGTTCATTCATTTTAGTGTTAATGTGGTAAATGTTAATAATCATAACAATAACAAAACTAGACTAGGAAGTGAACAATTCACAAGACTTAAAAAGCACCCAGAATGACACAGGATAAACAGAATCTAAACAAGACACAGGTGAACACAATGATTAACCAAGGAAACAAACTAACTGAGCTTAGATGTAACATCATCCTGCCCACCCCTGAGGAGGTTGGAACGGAAGGTATAATCCATTCAGGTGGGAAGAAGGTTCAAGACACCTAGAGTCCATGGAGGGACCGGTGGAAAGTGAAAAAAAAGGTGTGGCTGGTGGACGAAGGAACCACGGAGCAGTAGGAGGAGGAGGCCTCTGTTACCCCTTTTCCACCAAAAAAGAACTGGTTCGGAACTGGTGCTGGTTCAAAGTTGGTTCGGAGTTGGTTCAACTTGCGAACCTGTTCAGAATCTGTTTGTATTTCCACTGACTAAAGCACCTAGGGAACGACGTCGTTACATCACTGTGTACATTGCCATACGTCTTAGCTAGAAATGCTTGCAAGTACAACATTACTTTGGGATTATCCCTAACTCATGTACCAAGAAGGCTTTAAAAACAATTGAAATATGTCTTTTAATCTTTTCATTTGATATGTAATCTTTTCTGATAATTTGTGTACCCCTGTCTTGTGTCTTTTTTTCTTTCCATTTATTCGTTCTATATTGTGACTGTTTCTTCTTTGCTTATAATGTTTTCAAAAAAAAAAAACGCTTAGAAATGCTTGCACCAACTTCAAGCATAACAATTACAAACGCGAACTTTGTCCTGGCTTTGCGATCCTTTATTATGGTCAGAAAAGATGTTTAGAACGCATCTAAACTCGCCCCAGCCCCCGACGTAAGCATGACGTGGTATAAGAACGGTTCTAGTCCAGCAAAGAGTTGGTGCCACTTTGGAACCAGTTTTCCCGGCAGAGAACCGGTTCTTTGGCTGTCGAAACACAAAGAACTGGTTCGCGGGCAGGCACCGGCTCCGAACCGGCTCTCAAAATGCTTTGGTGGAAAAGGGGCTTGTGAGACCAGTGAATCCACTTCTCCTGACAATGCTGTATGGCTGAAGGTCTACAGTGTTGCCTCTCCGCATTTTACACCAGGGCAGAGCCATGGGAACTGAAGACCAAAGTGGAGTTAGAGGGCTTGATACCAAGGTGCAGATGGAGGGATAAAAGACCAAATCAATACCAAGCACAGGGGTCTAAAGGGAACCAGACGGTAAGAGGAGTAAGGTGGCGATGAAGGCTCAGAAGACAGAGCCAGTGAGAGTGAGGACAAAGGAGTTGTCAGAGGGATGGAGCCAGCCGGACCCAGCCGAAGCTCGAGGAGGGGGTTGAGCCAGAGAAGCCAATGAAGCCAGAAGAGGAGGCGAAGCCAGAAAACTGAATTGAGGCTGCAGAGGGGGTGGAACCAGAGAGCTGGGTAGGACAAACGAAGACGAACGAGCCACAGAGCCGTGTAGTACCGGTGGAGATAAAGGAGCTAGGCAGGACCAGCAGAAATGAAGGAACCAGGGAGCCGGGCGGAACAAGTAAGGACAAAGGAATTAATGGAGGAGGAAGGGCTTGAGAACAATAGGAAACGTCGAATCCAATATTCCAACTGGAATAGAACTGAGTCTCAAACATCAGCTTTTTATAGGGAGTAATTTTTCTAATCATGGACAATTGAGTAAGCATGTTATTATGAAAATTAGATTAGTAGTTAACTCATTTTAGTGTTAATGTGCTAAATAATACAAATTATTACAATAACTACAATAACTACACAGGACAATGAACTGAACCAAACACATGACTTAAAATACGCACATGATAATGAGAAACTAAACAAGACACAGTTGAACACATTCGGTAACCAAGAGAACAAACTAAGTGAGCTTAGACGTGACATAACCCCCTTCCCCCTCCCCCCACACCCCTGAGGGAGGGGGAGGTATAATCCATAATGGGGTGGCCAGGTGGGCCAAGATACCCAGGCAAAAAAGTCCATGCAGGGACCAGTGGAGAGAGAAACCAAGGAGTGGCTTGTGGACGAAGGAACCACAGACAAGTAGATGGGGAAGACTCCTTGCGACACCAGTGTATCCACTTCTGCTGATGATTCTGGAGGGCTGAAGGTCCACGGCGGTTCCCTCCCCAGTTTTGACCTGGGCGGAGCCGTGGGAACTGAAGACCAAAGTGGAGTAAGGTGTGCTGGATACCAAGGGTCAAATGGAGGGATGAAGAACCAAATTGGCACCGCAGGCACTGGGGTCCAAGGCGGAACCGAAGAGTCAGAGGACTGAGGTGGAGAAGAGGGCTCGCAAGACAGAGCTGGAGGCAGTTGGAGTGAGGACAAAGGAGAAGCCAAAGGGGTGGAGTAGCAAGTAGAGCCAAATGGCTGGAGGGATGAGGCATTGCCAGAGGCAGAGCTTGTGTCTCAGGAAAGATGAGGCAAACCAGGCAAATGAGCAGAGCCAGTGAAGGGTGTGGATCCACTACCAGTTAAAATGTTTATAATTGAATATAAGTTATTCTTCTAACAATGATACTTTGATTGCAATACATAAAATGAATTGCATGAACATATGTCATTGATAACTTCTAAGTAATATTTCGTGATTTTTTTTTCTATATGTCCATATATCACAGCATCCACTGTCACTACAACCATTTCATCAACTGCTTCTACAAGTGAGACACCTACACCTACTCCTTCTAAAAGTGAGTACTTTTCATGGACAACTGTGTAAACTATTAACTGTATTTTATAATTTTTCATTACCAATGAAGTTGTATTATGATAATTGTGTCTAACAGTTTCTCCTACAAGATGTAATTCATATAGACAGACAATTATGACATTTCAGTTGAAAAAACTGTGTTAACACAGTTTACAGATGCTGTCATATTATCTTTTATTAAAAGTTTTTGCAAAACAGAATTTAATTTTATGCAGTGATGTCATTTTAAGTATGTCAACGAATATTACTTGCATAATGTTTCTATTCATACATCTAAATATTTTAGCACCCCCTGCCACTACAAGAAGTACTTTAACTGACTCAACACCACCAACTATATCATGTGAGTATTTTTATTTATAGACAGTTGAGTAAACAAGTTAATAGAAAAATTATTTCAGTAGTTCATTCATTTTAGTGTTAATGTGGTAAATGTTAATAATCATAACAATAACAAAACTAGACTAGGAAGTGAACAATTCACAAGACTTAAAAAGCACCCAGAATGACACAGGATAATCAGAATCTAAACAAGACACAGGTGAACACAATGATTAACCAAGGAAACAAACTAACTGAGCTTAGATGTAACATCATCCTGCCCACCCCTGAGGAGGTTGAAACGGAACGTATAATCCATTCAGGTGGGAAGAAGGTTCAAGACACCTAGAGTCCATGGAGGGACCGATGGAAAGAGAAAAAAAGGTGTGGCTGGTGGACGAAGGAACCACGGAACAGTAGGAGGAGGAGGCCTCTGTTACCCCTTTTCCACCAAAAAAGAACTGGTTCCGAACTGGTGCTGGTTCAAAGTTGGTTCGGAGTTGGTTCAACTTGCGAACACGTTCAGAACCTGTTTGTATTTCCACTGACTAAAGCGCCCAGGGAACGACGTCGTTACGTCACTGTGTACATTGCCATACGTCTTAGCTAGAAACGCTTGCAAGTACAACATTACTTTGGGATTATCCCTAACTCGTGTACCAAGAAGGCTTTAAAAACAATTGAAATATGTCTTTTAATCTTTTCATTTGATATGTAATCTTTTCTGATAATTTGTGTACCCCTGTCTTGTGTCTTTTTTTCTTTCCATTTATTCGTTCTATATTGTGACTGTTTCTTCTTTGCTTATAATGTTTTCAAAAAAAAAAAACGCTTAGAAATGCTTGCACCAACTTCAAGCATAACAATTACAAACGCGAACTTTGTCCTGGCTTTGCGATCCTTTATTATGGTCAGAAAAGATGTTTAGAACGCATCTAAACTCGCCCCAGCCCCCGACGTAAGCATGACGTGGTATAAGAACGGTTCTAGTCCAGCAAAGAGTTGGTGCCACTTTGGAACCAGTTTTCCCGGCAGAGAACCGGTTCTTTGGCTGTCGAAACACAAAGAACTGGTTCGCGGGCAGGCACCGGCTCCGAACCGGCTCTCAAAATGCTTTGGTGGAAAAGGGGCTTGTGAGACCAGTGAATCCACTTCTCCTGACAATGCTGTATGGCTGAAGGTCTACAGTGTTGCCCTCTGCATTTTACACCAGGGCAGAGCCATGGGAACTGAAGACCAAAGTGGAGTTAGAGGGCTTGATACCAATGTGCAGATGGAGGGATAAAAGACCAAATCAATACCAAGCACAGGGGTCTAAAGGGAACCAGACGGTAAGAGGAGTAAGGTGGCGATGAAGGCTCAGAAGACAGAGCCAGTGAGAGTGAGGACAAAGGAGTTGTCAGAGGGATGGAGCCAGCCGGACCCAGCCGAAGCTCGAGGAGGGGGTTGAGCCAGAGAAGCCAATGAAGCCAGAAGAGGAGGCGAAGCCAGAAAACTGAATTGAGGCTGCAGAGGGGGTGGAACCAGAGAGCTGGGTAGGACAAACGAAGACGAACGAGCCACAGAGCCGTGTAGTACCGGTGGAGATAAAGGAGCTAGGCAGGACCAGCAGAAATGAAGGAACCAGGGAGCCGGGCGGAACAAGTAAGGACAAAGGAATTAATGGAGGAGGAAGGGCTTGAGAACAATAGGAAACGTCGAATCCAATATTCCAACTGGAATAGAACTGAGTCTCAAACATCAGCTTTTTATAGGGAGTAATTTTTCTAATTATGGACAATTGAGTAAGCATGTAATGTGCTAAATAATACAAATTATTACAATAACTACAATAACTACACAGGACAATGAACTGAACCAAACACATGACTTAAAATACGCACATGATAATGAGAAACTAAACAAGACACAGTTGAACACATTCGGTAACCAAGAGAACAAACTAAGTGAGCTTAGACGTGACATAACCCCCTCCCCCCACACCCCTGAGGGAGGGGGAGGTATGGGGTGGCCAGGTGGGCCAAGATACCCAGGCAAAAAAGTCCATGCAGGGACCAGTGGAGAGAGAAACCAAGGAGTGGCTTGTGGACGAAGGAACCACAGACAAGTAGATGGGGAAGACTCCTTGCGACACCAGTGAATCCACTTCTGCTGATGATTCTGGAGGGCTGAAGGTCCACGGCGGTTCCCTCCCCAGTTTTGACCTGGGCGGAGCCGTGGGAACTGAAGACCAAAGTGGAGTAAGGTGTGCTGGATACCAAGGGTCAAATGGAGGGATGAAGAACCAAATTGGCACCACAGGCACTGGGGTCCAAGGCGGAACCGAAGAGTCAGAGGACTGAGGTGGAGATGAGGGCTCGCAAGACAGAGCTGGAGGCAGTTGGAGTGAGGACAAAGGAGAAGCCAAAGGGGTGGAGTAGCAAGTAGAGCCAAATGGCTGGAGGGATGAGGCATTGCCAGAGGCAGAGCTTGTGTCTCAGGAAAGATGAGGCAAACCAGGCAAATGAGCAGAGCCAGTGAAGGGTGTGGATCCACTACCAGTTAAAATGTTTATAATTGAATATAAGTTAGTCTTCTAACAATGATATTTTGATTGTAATACATAAAATGAATTGTATGCACATATGTTATTTTTAGCTTCTAAGTAATATTTCGTGATTTTTTTTTCTATATGTCCATATATCACAGCATCCACTGTCACTACAACCATTTCATCAACTGCTTCTACAAGTGAGACACCTACACCTACTCCTTCTACAAGTGAGTACTTTTCATGGACAAATGTGTAAACTATTAGCTGTATTTTATAATTTTTTATTACCAATGAAGTTATATTATGATAATTGTGTCTAACAGTTTCTCCTACAAGATGTAATTCATATAGACAGACAATTATGACATTTCAGTTGAAAAAACTGTGTTAACACAGTTTACAGATGCTGTCATATTATCTTTTATTAAAAGTTTTTGCAAAACAGAATTTAATTTTATGCAGTGATGTCATTTTAAGTATGTCAACGAATATTACTTGCATAATGTTTCTATTCATACATCTAAATATTTTAGCACCCCCTGCCACTACAAGAAGTACTTCAACTGACTCAACACCACCAACTATATCATGTGAGTAGACATGTGCCGGTATTCGGTAATGCGATAAATCGCGGTAATGAATATGCACGATATTGTTATCGCGGGCTCTTCAAAATACCGTGGAAAATAATAGATTCAAATTTAGACTTTTAGAGCGCGCATTAGCTGCTTATTTTCCTTCAACCGCTCAAACACTGCGTGCTGGGCAGAACACGCGCGCACTCTGATGTAAACAATCCCCACATGTATAAGCACTGTGTGCTTGCGACAGTGCGCACTAGTCTAATGTAAACAATCCTCACATGATGAAGAAGCATGGCGGAACGCTCCCGACGATTTATCCCCGCAGGGCTGCCAACTCTCAGACATTCCGCTTGAGACTCAAGCTTGACTTTCAGACAGGACGCGGAATACGCGCGCGACGCGCAGGGATGTTTTGTTGCTGCGTCGACCTGCATCGACCACGCCGGTGTTAAAGTTCAAAATAGTTAAACTTTTTATTAGTAAAATAGCAAATCGCGTTGTATCTGAAGGGCAACGTTGAACCAGCGTCGCGCATTCCGCTTCCTGTCTGAAAGGCCCTTAACGCATTTGACACTTTTCACACGCTCTCCCACAGAGAAAAATCACAGAGCAAAGAGGACACTGACACCGACAGACTAGACAGAGCAGGTTACTTTTGATATGAAAGTTGTTATTGATAAATTGAAGTTGATAAATCAGCTCTTAGGTTCTGATCACAGATCGTTGCTCCTCAGTTAAAGTAAACCGATCATCATGTTACTTTCGTTTTTATTTAAAGATACAGTATAACTTACCGAAAGGTATATTTACTTGTACATAATAACGATCAATCAGTGTTTTCAAACACGGAAAGAGGTCAGTAACACTGCAGGAGAACAGTTGTGTCAAAACGTTACATTTACCTCAGGAAAGCCATTTAATGACCAGCACATTAGAAAATAGCAAGGAGTAATTTGCTAAATATTATATTTAATTTCTCTCTGTATGTTTACAGCATTATGTGAGGTTTTTTTTTCTTGAGAAACATTAACAGACTGAGGCCTGCCTAATATTTATCAAAATGAGTCAATATTGAATTAAGACTGAAATCAAATCCAAGAATTTAATTGAATAATACAAACAGTAACCTACCAGTCATTGTAACATGTTGTCACTAAACTTTAAACAATTTGGTTTAGTTTACCATATGTTTTAAAAATCACAATTACACATTGATACAAGTTGAGGTTTTTTTTAGAGACCCACAATGCATCTGTTTTTCTTGAAATATAATTTCATTAAAATATCGTGATAATACCGTATACCGCAATAAAAGCTCAATCAATTAACCGCAGCATGAAAATTTGATACCGGCACATGCCTACATGTGAGTATTTTTATTTATAGACAGTTGAGTAAACAAGTTAATAGAAAAATTATTTCAGTAGTTCATTCATTTTAGTGTTAATGTGGTAAATGTTAATAATCATAACAATAACAAAACTAGACTAGGAAGTGAACAATTCACAAGACTTAAAAAGCACCCAGAATGACACAGGATAATCAGAATCTAAACAAGACACAGGTGAACACAATGATTAACCAAGGAAACAAACTAACTGAGCTTAGATGTAACATCATCCTGCCCACCCCTGAGGAGGTTGGAACGGAACGTATAATCCATTCAGGTGGGAAGAAGGTTCAAGACACCTAGAGTCCATGGAGGGACCGATGGAAAGAGAAAAAAAAGGTGTGGCTGGTGGACGAAGGAACCACAGAACAGTAGGAGGAGGATGCCTCTGTTACCCCTTTTCCACCAAAAAAGAACTGGTTCCGAACTGGTGCTGGTTCAAAGTTGGTTCGGAGTTGGTTCAACTTGCGAACACGTTCAGAACCTGTTTGTATTTCCACTGACTAAAGCGCCAAGGGAACGACGTCGTTACATCACTGTGTACATCGCCATACGTCTTAGCTAGAAACGCTTGCAAGTACAACATTACTTTGGGATTATCCCTAACTCGTGTACCAAGAAGGCTTTAAAAACAATTGAAATATGTAAGTCTTTTAATCTTTTCATTTGATATGTAATCTTTTCTGATAAGTTGTGTACCCCTGTCTTGTGTCTTTTTTTCTTTCCATTTATTCGTTCTATATTGTGACTGTTACTTCTTTGCTTATAATGTTTTCAAAAAAAAAAAAAACGCTTAGAAATGCTTGCACCAACTTCAAGCATAACAATTACAAAGGCGGACTTTGTCCTGGCTTTGCGATCCTTTATTATGGTCAGAAAAGATGTTTAGAACGCATCTAAACTCGCCCCAGCCCCCGACGTAAGCATGACGTGGTAAAAGAACGGTTCTAGTCCAGCAAAGAGTTGGTGCCACTTTGGAACCAGTTTTCCCGGCTAAGAACCGGTTCTTTGGCTGTCGAAACACAAAGAACTGGTTCGCGGGCAGGCACCGGCTCCGAACCGGCTCTAAAAATGCTTTGATGGAAAAGGGGCTTGTGAGACCAGTGAATCCACTTCTCCTGACAATGCTGTATGGCTGAAGGTCCTTAGTGTTGCCCTCTGCATTTTACACCAGGGCGGAGCCATGGGAACTGAAGACCAAAGTGGAGTTAGGGGGCTTGATACCAATGTGCAGATGGAGGGATAAAAGACCAAATCATTACCAAGCACAGGGGTCTAAAGGGAAAAAGACGGTAAGAGGAGTGAGGTGGCGATGAAGGCTCAGAAGACAGAGCCAGTAAGAGTGAGGACAAAGGAGTTGTCGGAGGGATGGAGCCAGCCGGACCCAGCCGAAGCTCGAGGAGGGGGTTGAGCTAGAGAAGCCAATGAAGCCAGAAGAGGAGGTGAAGCCAGAAAACTGAATTAAGGCTGCAGAGGGGGTGGAACCAGAGAGCTGGGTAGGACAAACGAAGACGAACGAGCCACAGAGCCGTGTAGTACCGGTGGAGATAAAGGAGCTAGCCAGGACCAGCAGAAATGAAGGAACCAGGGAGCCGGGCGGAACAAGTAAGGACAAAGGAATTAATGGAGGAGGAAGGGCTTGAGAACAATAGGAAACGTCGAATCCAATATTCCAACTGGAATACAGTAGAACTGAGTCTCAAACATCAGCTTTTTATAGGGAGTAATTTTTCTAATCATGGACAATTGAGTAAGCATGTTATTATGAAAATTAGATTAGTAGTTAACTCATTTTAGTGTTAATGTGCTAAATAATACAAATTATTACAATAACTACAATAACTACACAGGACAATGAACTGAACCAAACACATGACTTAAAATACGCACATGATAATGAGAAACTAAACAAGACACAGTTGAACACATTCGGTAACCAAGAGAACAAACTAAGTGAGCTTAGACGTGACATAACCCCCTTCCCCCTCCCCCCACACCCCTGAGGGAGGGGGAGGTATAATCCATAATGGGGTGGCCAGGTGGGCCAAGATACCCAGGCAAAAAAGTCCATGCAGGGACCAGTGGAGAGAGAAACCAAGGAGTGGCTTGTGGACGAAGGAACCACAGACAAGTAGATGGGGAAGACTCCTTGCGACACCAGTGTATCCACTTCTGCTGATGATTCTGGAGGGCTGAAGGTCCACGGCGGTTCCCTCCCCAGTTTTGACCTGGGCGGAGCCGTGGGAACTGAAGACCAAAGTGGAGTAAGGTGTGCTGGATACCAAGGGTCAAATGGAGGGATGAAGAACCAAATTGGCACCGCAGGCACTGGGGTCCAAGGCGGAACCGAAGAGTCAGAGGACTGAGGTGGAGAAGAGGGCTCGCAAGACAGAGCTGGAGGCAGTTGGAGTGAGGACAAAGGAGAAGCCAAAGGGGTGGAGTAGCAAGTAGAGCCAAATGGCTGGAGGGATGAGGCATTGCCAGAGGCAGAGCTTGTGTCTCAGGAAAGATGAGGCAAACCAGGCAAATGAGCAGAGCCAGTGAAGGGTGTGGATCCACTACCAGTTAAAATGTTTATAATTGAATATAAGTTATTCTTCTAACAATGATACTTTGATTGCAATACATAAAATGAATTGCATGAACATATGTCATTGATAACTTCTAAGTAATATTTCGTGATTTTTTTTTCTATATGTCCATATATCACAGCATCCACTGTCACTACAACCATTTCATCAACTGCTTCTACAAGTGAGACACCTACACCTACTCCTTCTAAAAGTGAGTACTTTTCATGGACAACTGTGTAAACTATTAACTGTATTTTATAATTTTTCATTACCAATGAAGTTGTATTATGATAATTGTGTCTAACAGTTTCTCCTACAAGATGTAATTCATATAGACAGACAATTATGACATTTCAGTTGAAAAAACTGTGTTAACACAGTTTACAGATGCTGTCATATTATCTTTTATTAAAAGTTTTTGCAAAACAGAATTTAATTTTATGCAGTGATGTCATTTTAAGTATGTCAACGAATATTACTTGCATAATGTTTCTATTCATACATCTAAATATTTTAGCACGCCCTGCCACTACAAGAAGTACTTTAACTGACTCAACACCACCAACTATATCATGTGAGTATTTTTATTTATAGACAGTTGAGTAAACAAGTTAATAGAAAAATTATTTCAGTAGTTCATTCATTTTAGTGTTAATGTGGTAAATGTTAATAATCATAACAATAACAAAACTAGACTAGGAAGTGAACAATTCACAAGACTTAAAAAGCACCCAGAATGACACAGGATAATCAGAATCTAAACAAGACACAGGTGAACACAATGATTAACCAAGGAAACAAACTAACTGAGCTTAGATGTAACATCATCCTGCCCACCCCTGAGGAGGTTGAAACGGAACGTATAATCCATTCAGGTGGGAAGAAGGTTCAAGACACCTAGAGTCCATGGAGGGACCGATGGAAAGAGAAAAAAAGGTGTGGCTGGTGGACGAAGGAACCACGGAACAGTAGGAGGAGGAGGCCTCTGTTACCCCTTTTCCACCAAAAAAGAACTGGTTCCGAACTGGTGCTGGTTCAAAGTTGGTTCGGAGTTGGTTCAACTTGCGAACACGTTCAGAACCTGTTTGTATTTCCACTGACTAAAGCGCCCAGGGAACGACGTCGTTACGTCACTGTGTACATTGCCATACGTCTTAGCTAGAAACGCTTGCAAGTACAACATTACTTTGGGATTATCCCTAACTCGTGTACCAAGAAGGCTTTAAAAACAATTGAAATATGTCTTTTAATCTTTTCATTAGGGCCCAAGCCCTGAAAGGGCGAAGGCCCTATTGTTTTCCTAAGGATTATTAGGGCCCAAGCCCTGAAAGGGCGAAGGCCCTATTGTTTTCCTTAGGATTATTAGGGCCCAAGCCCTGAAAGGGCGAAGGCCCTATTGTTTTCCTTAGGATTATTAGGGCCCAAGCCCTGAAAGGGCGAAGGCCCTATTGTTTTCCTAACGATTATTATTATTATTATTATTATTTATACGACTATTTGGGCACTTTTGGGGCCCTTAACATGCTCAAAAACTCTTGAAACTTTGCACACGGGTCAGAATCCGCGGCCATCAGGGCTGGGCTGAAGATGGTACCCGGGCGTGGCAGGGGGGCTAGACAGCGCCCCCTGGAACGGGGTCCGAAAACTTGGTCCATAACTCAAACACGCTTGCATGTAATAATATGAAACTCGGTACACATGTTGATCTCATCGTTCATATATACCTCAAACTATTACTTTTTACCCCAGCCCAACAGGAAGTCGGTTATTTAGGGTTGTTCATAAAACACTCGCAATGGAATTTGAAGTACTCCTCCTAGAGAATTCAAACACACGGCACGAAACTCGGTCAGCATGAAGTCAAGGCATTGAGGATGAAAGTTTGCGAGGGGATTTTTGATATCTCGAACGGTTTGGCCGTGGCGAGGAAACGAACTTATGGCGATAATCGTGAAACAGGAAGTGTGTCAGAACTTCAGCATACATTAACTGATCTTGATGAAACTTCAGCAGTTTGTTTGCTGTAAGAGGACGATCACATGGATGTGAATATTGTGAGTCAAAGTTATAGCGCCACCAACTGGCAGCAGGAAGTGTGTCACTTTCAAAATGCTTTGAAATCACCCTCTTATTTTTACCCGATTTGCTTCAAACTTAATCTGTATAATGTAAATACATAGCAAATGAAGACCTGTGAATGGATTCTTGATATCTTTGATACTGTTGCCGTGGCAATGCATCAAACTTTAAAATTCTTTTTTTTTGATGATTTTGAGACTCTTAGCGGCTTTTGGGGCCCTTAACGGGTTTGAAAACTCTTGAAACTTTGCACACAGGTCAGATCCCACAGCCATCAGAGCCGGGCTGAAGATGGTACCTGGGTGTGGCAGGGGGGCTAGACAGCGCCCCCTGGAACGGGGTCCGAACACTTGGTCCATAACTCAAACACGCTTGCATGTAATAATATGAAACTCGGTACACATGTTGATCTCATCGTTCATATATACCTCAAACTATTACTTTTTACCCCAGCCCAACAGGAAGTCGGCTATTGAGGTTTGTTTGTAAAACGCTCGCAATGGAATGTGCAATACTCCTCCTAGAGAATTCAAACACACGGCACGAAACTCGGTCAGCATGAAGTCAAGGCATTGAGGATGAAAGTTTGCGAGGGGATTTTTGATATCTCGAACGGTTTGGCCGTGGCGAGGAAACGAAATTATGGCGAGAAACGTGAAACAGGAAGTGTGTTATAACTTCAGCATACATTAACTGATCTTGATGAAACTTCAGCAGTGTGTTCGCTGTAAGAGGACGATCACATGGATGTGACTATTGTGAGTAAAAGTTATAGCGCCACCAACTGGCAGCAGGAAGTGTGTCACTTTCAAAATGCTTTGAAATCACCCTTTTATTTTTACCCGATTTGCTTCAAACTTAATCTGTATAATGTAAATATACGGCAGATGTAGACCTGTGAATGGATTCTTGATATCTTTTAAACTGTTGCCGTGGCAACGCATCAAACTTTACCATTCTTTTAGGATGCTTTTGAGACCCTTAGCATGCTTCAAATCGCATGAAACTCGACAGACACATCACATTTATTAGCCAGTAGACATGTGCAAAGTTTCAGAAACGGGCGTGGTGAGGGCTCAGTAGCACCACCTTTTGACAAAAGTGGGGTTGTTAGTTTTAACTAGAGTTACAAAAATCGGTATGTATATTGTACTCCTCGAGCCGGACAACTTTCTAATTGACACTCATTAGCTAGGACCCACAGAAAGTCAGATATCTTTGTTTGAATGTTGAGAAAATCTTAGAATTTTGCCAGTCTCTCAGTGTCTCTCTGTGTGAGTGAGAGGAGGGGCGCCTGTCAGGTTAATTTTAACCCTTTATTTGCTGTGTGCGACTTCTCTGGCATTTTCGGGGGCCTTAACATCCTCTAAAACTCTTGAAACTTTGCACACGGGTCAGAACCCATGGCCTTCAGGGCCGGGCTGAAGCTGGTCATCGGGCGTGGCAGGGCGGCTCGACAGCGCCCCCTGGACTGGGATTCGAACATTTGTCCATAGATCAAACACACTTGCGTGAATTAATATGAAACTCGGTACAATTATAGATCACATCAGGCCAAACAACTTTCGTGCTCTAAGTTTTACGACAATTAAAATGGAAGTTGAGAATTATGGGTTGTTTAAATAGTTGTCCTAGGAGAAATACATCAAATTACAACGCATGTGTTTACCAATCACAACCAAACTCGGTGTGCAAGAAGTCAAGACATTGAGGATGAAAGTTTGTGAGGGGATTTTTGATATCTCAAACGGTTTGGCCGTGGCGAGGAAACGAAATTATGGCGAGAAACGTGAAACAGGAAGTGTGTTATAACTTCAGCATACATTAACATATCTTGATAAAACTTCATCAGTGTGTTCGCTGTAAGAGGACGATCACATGGATGTGACTATTTCGAGTCAAAGTTATAGCGCCACCAACTGGCAGCAGGAAGTGTGTCACTTTCAAAATGCTTTGAAATCAACCTCTTATTTTTACCCGATTTGCTTCAAACTTCATCTGTATAATGTAAATACATGGCAGATGAAGACCTGTGAATGGATTCTTGATATATTTGATACTGTTGCCGTGGCAACGCATCAAACTTTAAAATTCTTTTTTTTTTGATGATTTTGAGACTCTTAATGGCTTTTGAGGCCCTTAACGGGTTTGAAAACTCTTGAAACTTTGCACACAGGTCATATCCCACAGCCATCAGGCCCGGGCTGAAGATGGTACCTAGGCGTGGCAGGGGGGCTAGACAGCGCCCCCTGGAACGGGGTCCGAAAACTTGGTCCATAAATCAAACACGCTTGCATGTAATAATATGAATGAAAAACTTCATCTGTATAATGTAAACGGATGAAAAACTTCATCTGTATAATGATGAAAAACAGATGAAAAACTTCATCTGTATAATGTAAACATACGGTAGATGTAGACCTGTGAATGGATTCTTGATATCTTTTAAACTGTTGCCGTGGCAAAGCTTCAAACTTTGAAATTATTTTAGGATGCTTTTGAGACTCTTAGCATGCTTGAAATTGCATGAAACTCAACAGACACATCACATTTATTAGCCAGTAGACATGTGCAAAGTTTCAGAAACGGGCATGGTGCAGGGACTAAATAGCGCCACTGTAGATTTAAAATCTTCGTTTCCCCTTGTTATTTAATTTAATGAAAAGACACCAGTCATTCTGCCAATATATGTTATTTATTTTACCAATTTATATAAGACATAAGGGAGAGAGAGTGGACCAGCAAAGATCGTCCTTCTGCTTCTCTGTATTTTTCCTCTCTCTGTCTCAAACAAAGAACTTACACAGTACATATACTAACATCTGCTCTCAATCAATCACCGAAATGTATATTCTGCTCCACGGAAAGAAACATAATACACTCAACTTCCCCCCAAAGTCTCCCAAACTCTAAAAGTCTTCCACATACAGAATTCAGAAAAGTTTGATTCATAAAAATGTAGATTATAAATGATTATGAATATATATGAAAAGTATAAAAAATGTATATGAAAAGTGTAAATCACATGCATAATACTAATGATTATGATTATTAATAAAAACAATAAAAAAACTAAAAACAACATTAAATGATGAGATTGTGAATCTTCAGTCCCTCCTCTGGAACTACGGCCGTCAGTTCCACACCATCATCTCCAGGTGGCCAACCTATTGAAGTGATAGTGCTGAGGAGAAATAGTAGACCAAGACATAGACATAGAAGACAAAAGAATTGAAACAGAAAAGAAAACAAATAACAAACACAAACCCAACCCATGGTATGTCCCCGCATACTATGTGTTATTTAACATCTATGTGTAAGCATTTAAAATGAACCCCAATCATCTAAGAAAAGAAAAACTAAAAAAGTCTTCTGCCCGTGCCTGGACTCATTAATTAATTAACTCGTTAATTAATTAACTCCTCCAGTTCCGAGCCAAAATAAGAAATTAAAATAAACGTTGATGTTAAAGGGTCCTATCCCTTGGGGTTGTAAATCAGTAAGCGGGTGTTCATTGTTTATGAGGTTGTGTTTTGTAAGTAGTGTAGTGTAAAAAATCTCCTATCTCACTCCGAATTTTCCATTCTCGGCTTTCCTGTTCGTGACGCCAAAAATGTAGATTTAAAATCTTCGTTTCCCCTTGTTATTTAATTTAATGAAAAGACACCAGTCATTCTGCCAATATATGTTATTTATTTTACCAATTTATATAAGACATAAGGGAGAGAGAGTGGACCAGCAAAGATCGTCCTTCTGCTTCTCTGTATTTTTCCTCTCTCTGTCTCAAACAAAGAACTTACACAGTACATATACTAACATCTGCTCTCAATCAATCACCGAAATGTATATTCTGCTCCACGGAAAGAAACATAATACACTCAACTTCCCCCCAAAGTCTCCCAAACTCTAAAAGTCTTCCACATACAGAATTCAGAAAAGTTTGATTCATAAAAATGTAGATTATAAATGATTATGAATATATATGAAAAGTATAAAAAATGTATATGAAAAGTGTAAATCACATGCATAATACTAATGATTATGATTATTAATAAAAACAATAAAAAAACTAAAAACAACATTAAATGATGAGATTGTGAATCTTCACCACCTTTTGACAAAAGTGGGGTTGTTATTTTTATCTACAGTTACAAAAATCGTTATATACATTGTACTCCTCAAGCCAGACAACTTTCTAATTCATAGTCATTAGCTCAGACCAAGAGGAAGTCAGATATTTTGGTTTGAATATGGTGAGACTCTCTCTGAGCCTACGTCCGTGTATGGCAAGCCCTTTTAACATTTAAAAGCTAAGTTTGCCTATCCGGAAATTAACATTGTAGATATCAACAATGTCTTTCTGTCTAGTCGTAATTACATTTTGGATAGTTTCTATTATCATTTAAGATATCTGTAACATAATTGTGACTAGTCAAAATGACAGACTATGGCAAGCCGTTTTAACATTTAATCATGAAAGGGCCAAAGCCTTCGGCACCGCCACCCCGGTGCCTTTAGGTAACTAAAGGAGCCAGGGGTTGCGGCGCCACCGGCTTGGGCCCGCCATCGCTGCTCGCAGCTATATTTATTAGGGCCCAAGCCCTGAAAGGGCGAAGGCCCTATTGTTTTCCTAACGATTATTATTATTATTATTATTTATACGACTATTCGGGCACTTTTGGGGCCCTTAACATGCTCAAAAACTCTTGAAACTTTGCACACGGGTCAGAACCCGCGGCCATCAGGGCCGGGCTGAAGATGGTACCCGGGCGTGGCAGGGGGGCTAGACAGCGCCCCCTGGAACGGGGTCCGAACACTTGGTCCATAAATCAAACACGCTTGCATGTAATAATATGAAACTCGGTACACATGTTGATCTCATCGTTTCATCTATACCTCGTGCTTTTACTTTTTACCCCAGCCCAACAGGAAGTCGGCTATTTAGGGTTGTTCGTAAAACACTCGCAATGGAATTTTTAATACTCCTCCTAGAGCTTTGATCCAAATTCGACGAAACTCGGTCAGCGTGAAGTCAAGACATTGAGGATGAAAGTTTGCGAGGGGATTTTTGATATCTCGAACGGTTTGGCCGTGGCGAGGAAACAAAATCATGGCGAGAAACGTGAAACAGGAAGTGTATCATAACTTCAGCACACATCAACCGATCTTGATGAAACTTCAGCAGTGTGTTCGCTGTAAGAGGACGATCACATGGATGTGACTATTGTGAGTCAAAGTTATAGCGCCACCAACTGGCAGCAGGAAGTGTGTCACTTTCAAAATGCTTTGATATCACTCTTTTATTTTTACCCGATTTGCTTCAAACTTCATATGTATAATGTAAACATACGGCAGATGTAGACCTGTGAATGGATTCTTGATATCTTTGAAACTGTTGCCGTGGCGACCCATCAAACTTTACCCTTCTTTTAGGATGCTTTTAGGATGCTTTTGAGACCCTTAGCATGCTTCAAAATGCATGAAACTCGACAGACACATCACATTTATTAGCCAGTAGACATGTGCAAAGTTTCAGAAACGGGCGTGGTGAGGGCTCAGTAGCGCCACCTTTTGACAAAAGTGGGGTTGTTAGTTTTAACTAGAGTTACAAAAATTGGTATGTATATTGTACTCCTCGAGCCGGACAACTTTCTAATTTACACTTATTAGCTAGGACCCACAGAAACTCAAATATTTTTGTTTGAATATGGTCACTCTGAGCCTACATGTCTCTGTGTCTTTGGCTGTCTTTGGCTGTCTTTGGCTGTCTGTGTGTGTGTGTGTGCCTGTGTGTGTGTGTGTGCAGGGGGAGGGGGCTTAACCATTTCACTGCTGTGTGTATGACCTGCATAAAGAAAATACATTTCTCAAGCCTGGTATTTTTTAAATAAGTTTTTATTTTTGTTTTTTATAAGTAAAGACATATAACTAGTTTAATTGTAGTGCATTGACAATAGTTTTATATAATTAGTTTATTAATCAGATTAACTTGGTCAATAAACTTGGTCTGAAAATTTGGTCCATAAATCAAACACACTTGCATGTAATAATATGAAACTTGGTACACATATAGATCTCATCGTTTCATATATAGCCTACTTCACACTCTTACTTTTTACCCCAGCCCAACAGGAAGACGGCTATTTAGGGTTGTGTTTAAAACACATGCAATGGAATTTCAAGTATTGCTCCTAGAGCACTGAACCAAATTCGACAAAACTCGATCAGCGTGAAGTCAAGACATTAAGGATGAAAAGGTGCCAAAGGGATTTTTTATATCTCGTACGGTTTGGCCGTGGCGAGGAAACGAAATTATGGCGAGAAACATGAAACAGGATGTGTGTTATAACTTCAGCATACATTAACTGATCTTGATGAAACTTCAGCAGTGTTTTCGCTGTAAGAGACCGATCACATGGATGTGACTATTGTGAGTCAAAGTTATAGCGCCACCAACTGGCAGCAGGAAGTGTGTCACTTTCAAAATGCTTTGAAACCACTCTCTTATTTTTAACCGATTTGCTTCAAACTTCATCTGTATAATGTAAATACACGGCAGATGTAGACCTGTGAAAGAATTTTTGATATCTTTGATACTGTTGCCGTGGCAACGAATCAAACTTTAACATTCTTTTTTGATGCTTTTGGGACTCTTAGCATGCTTGAAATTGCTTGAAACTCAACAGATACATCACATTTATTAGCCAGTAGACATGTGCAACTATGGCAAAAGATTAAAGTAATGTCAAAAAAGTAAACACTAAAAGCCTCATATCTTCTAAAAATGTAATTATACATCATTTGTTTCTAAATTAAATTATACAAATATTATAACTTCCCCAATTTTTCCTTTTTTTCATTTAAGAATTATGTTTACGTTCAAAAACAGCCAGAATTGTTGTAAAATTCATAAAAAAAAATAATAATCTGAGTCATACGTAGTGCTATACTGCCCTCTTGTGTTCAATATCAGGTAGGCCTATTGTGTATATTCCCACCGGTTAATCAACGTGTGACTCTGCTGGGACTTTTAAATCGCTTACTTAAAACCGAAAGTCGAAATACGGATGTCCGCACAAGACATTAATGGTGTGGAGTAGAGCGAGCATTTTAAATAAATTCCTATTAAGTAGGATTGAACTAAACAGAAAGAATGTTCACTCTGTTCTGCTGGTTCCTCGCTGGTGGATCATATGATTACTTTGTCATAATCTATGACAAAAATGCTATTATAAACCATATTAATAATAGATAATACACATTGCTCTTATTTTTGAAAAATACATTCATGAAAAACAAGATAACAAAAATCATAAAAAAATATAGCCATGGGTACTATAAATGTTTGAAATGCATAGGACAGATGTTTAATGACGCAGCAACATATAATTGAAAGGCAATTAATAATCTGTCATTACGTCACTGCATTATGATATTACGGCTACAATACGGTGCAGCACAAAGCACTTATGTGCATCCCGAGCGGAGAATGATGTGCTTGAAGCCACATGAAGTTACAGCGCATTGAGTCCGTATTGAAAAGTTCAAAGCACAAAGGAAATACATATTTATGAACAGTGTATTATACATTATCTATCTATGCAATAGTTTATTGAGCCTTTTCTTTAAAAAAGGTTTTAAATTTCAGTTACTGTGTGCGTGAAGAACAATTATAGTGCTCTGACTCTAGTGTTGTGATCTAACCGACAGCGTCCGACACCCGGTAGAAAGTAACACGGTTAAGTTACAGCAATAAAGTCCAGCAAGAAAAAGTTTCTTCATTCGAAAATATAGACCTTTAGACCTTTATCTTAAAGATCCAGTATAATAGGATTAACATTGAATCATCTTGAAGATGTTTATCATTGACTGTAACCGAATGTGACGTGCTGTTTGAATGCTGAATGGAGAATGACTGACAGGCGCAGAGAGGGAAAAGTTTTGTGTTCTTGAATTTAATGACTTAAATATTAATTTCTATATCACATAATAGCTTCAGAACACTAATAATACAGTAACAAAAACTTTATGGTACTTTTAGAAAGTTTTTGTGCCTTTGTGCCTAACATAGAATAGTATATATGCACAATATAGAATTTGAATCAGCCTCGTCAAAGATGGCAGTGTCAGAGCCGATACCGATCCTGAGTATCTAATCGGCGCACTTCTTTTCAACAGTCAAATTGAAATTGAAATTGAAATTGCTTGAAACTCAACAGATACATCACATTTATTAGCCAGTAGACATGTGGCAAAGTTTCAGAAACGGGCATAGTGCAAGGACTAAATAGCGCCACTTTTTGACAAAAGTGGGGTTGTTAGTTTTATCTACAGTTACAAAAATCGGTATATACATTGTATCCTCAAGCCGGACAACTTTCTAATACATAGTCATTAGCTCGGACCAAGAGGAAGTCAGATATTTGGTTTGAATATGGTGAGCCTCTCTCTGAGCCTACGTCCCTGTATGGCAAGCCCTTTAACATTTAAAGCTAAGTTTGCCTGTCAGAATTAACATTGTAGATATCATCAACGTCTTTCTGTCTATTCGTAATTACATTTTGGATAGTTTGTATTATCATTTAAGATATCTGTAACATAATTGTGACTAGTCGAAATGACAGAGTATGGCAAGCTGTTTTAAACATTTAATTCATAAAAGGGCCAAAGCCTCGGC